>JAYJMB010088301.1:7680-19671 GCA_036873735.1 Pouteria campechiana | reverse complement strand
TATATATATATAAAATCTTGCGACTCAGCGGAATAGATGGCTGAGATTCACTGTCGATTCAGCATTGCATTGATTGCAGCTGACAGGCAGCTTCTGAACGTGGAATCATCTGATTGGATGATAGTTCCTTACACAGTAACTGCTACCTGTTGCCGGGAAACCGGCTCATCCAGTGCCGGGTATTATCGGGACTCACGAACTCCGAGGCAAGCCTGCTTCCCAATGCGACTCTTCTTCTTCCTTCAACGTTTCTACTCTACTGCATTCGTGTCCTTTCATCGTGACCGTTAAAATGGTCTATCATCTCATCAAACGGTCGTTATGACCCAAAATGATTACCTCAGCTGACCTACAACGTCCAATCCAATAAATCCGCTGAATCAACAGAGGAGTCAATACCATTAGTCAATTTCCAAGTTTTTGTTCAACATCATTAAATGGGGCGGGTACGTGGCAATGTTTCCGAGAGTTCAGCATAATACAATTATAATACAATAATTATTTTATTTATTTAAATAAAAAAATAAAAAATATATATTTAATTTTTTAAAATACATAATAAACAATCTAAAATGAATAAAATTTTATCACATTATATCAAATTAATCAAAATATTATAATTAAAATAATATAGTAATAAGAAATTACTAATCTTAATATATTTAAAACATTAACTTGATTCACCACTTCAAAGTCCAACATTTTCTCTTCTTTTATGCTTATTAAATTTAAATATTTACTTTTTTATTTTTTAATATTAAAAAAAAGATAGAAACGCACGTGGTTTGTTAATAGAACTGGCGATGGGGCTCACGTAGGCAGATGCCTTGGTTGATTTTAGGTTCGACCAGTGGAACCGATTAATCCAATTTTCAAAACATTTGTATGTGGATTTTGCCACGGTATAACTGTTAAAAATGTTGTAATTTGATATTTAGCTACTCAAAATAAATTTATTATTAGTTATATATTAATATTTTGATACTATATGTATTAATAAAGTAAATTGCTATATTCTTCCTATTTTAGTCTCATCATGATATTAGTATTATAGGAGTGATATTAATTATAAAATAAATACTATTTGAAAAAATTATAAGTAGTAATACAAAAATATAATTTTAATATAAATAATTAATATTACATCAATAAAAAAATTCCTTAATTTATCTTAAGGAAGCTTTTAACCCTCTCTTATCTCAAAGCAAATACGACCTGAGCTGAGCAAATATATGCAATATAAAAGAAATATGTTAAAAAAGAAAAGAAATTTCAATGAAAAAAGAGATGCTGCTTGAAAATGGAAAAAATAATTAAATCTTTAAAAAAAAATAAAACTAACAGCTAAGAATATAAAAAAGTGCAAGATCGCAGACAGGGTTAGAGTGAAGCATTTTACACACTTTCTCAACGTGTCGGTCGGGACACTGTTAGTGGTGGCCCACCTTAGTGAGCACATCTGGAGGCAGTTTCGCTTTCATCCACGCGTAAGACAATGGATTGGATGGCAAAAAGCGAAACCATCACATGCCGTTTTTGCTTTTTCACTCCACTTTGTACCGGTTTACCTTGAAACTTTGATATTGGGTCGCTATCTATAGGTGCCCGCCCCACTGCCCGTCTAGCAAGCGATGATCCAGACCGTTGATTCAGTCCCTAGGATTTTCTAAGTCGACGGACCGGATCATCGCTTAACCTTTCACGCGGAAGGTGATTCTCCTTTTTTTTCCTTTTGCAAAAGTTACACGAGGGCAGCGTGAGAAAAAAGGACGTCTCCTAATGGCGTCGGATGGGTCATTAAATAAAGCAATCCCGTTCAAGTCGAGATTTTAAATTAAAATTTTGATGAGTTTTGGTAAATAAATTTCGCAACTCTTTTTATTTTTATTTTTAAATTCAGACGGTATTTATTTTTTTCATGCTCTAATAATACTTTACAAGGAAGCAGGAGAATCAGTAGAATGAACGTGGAAAGGATCATGAATGAATGAGGTTGGACGGTACAATGTCCCATAATAGTGGAACAAAAATGACGATAGTGTTACTTTTATTGATGGTCTTACCAGTCCCAACTGCAGTGAACTTGCCACCCAACTTTCGATGAAGCTTGTGGGCCCCATCTCTTGGGGCCATGAAATTGATGCCTAGCTAATGAATTATTTGTTTATTATCGTTTTTTCGAGCCGTGAAGATGTACGATTGTAATGTGCCGTGGAGTGCAACGGTGACTTCTTGCGTTGCAATGGAAAAGTAGAAAATCAGCACCCCCCCCCCCGCCCAAAACAAAAAAAGAAATGATATAGTTATTTATGACTAAGACATAGAATTATTCGAATATGCAAAGAATAGGTAAGCGTAACATCAATTAATAGTTTGTGAAAAATAAAAAAGTTTTATTTTTTTTCTATTGCGTATCTCGATAAAAAGAACTTATTTTAAGAGTTGCTTGGGAATGAGGTGTAGAAAAAACAAATGCGAAAAAATAAGAAAATGGAGAGAGAATAACGGGATGTCACGGGAGATAATGATTAAAACAAAATAAAATAAATAATTTTTTACAATAAAAAATACATATAATAATAATAATAATAATAATAATGAAGTTGTTAAATAGTAGTAAAATCTCCATACTCTTTTACTTGTTAACAGACGAAGCCTTAACCAAAATAACATTTAGAATAATAGATGATGATGTGAACTACAACATGGATAGAGATTACATATATATAATAAAAAAAAGGTATATAATATAAAAAATAGAGTTATTACTGCATGCATACGCTACAACTAAAATTGGAGAAAAGAATCATTTTCTTGGGACACTTGAGTTTCCAAGGGTACAAACGGCCCGACAAATAGGGTCTTTAACTTCAGTAGTTGAACTTGTACTACCATAAAAATTACCCCATATATTCCCATGAATTCTATCGACATGTGCACCAATCCCATCACTATTGTACTACACTTGTAGTAAATGAGTACTACAGTCATTCATGCTTTTATTTTTAACAATGCTTACACTGATTTCCGTCATTTTTAGTTTTTGTTGGGAGAGGGCTTTGGAGACATAACCTCCACTGATGTGGCCCCTCCAGCTGGCCACATTAGTGGCTACGAGTTAATTCAGGCCTTGCCATGAAACGACGGATTGGTGACATTTGGTCTGTATCTAAAGATGCTGACGGGGCGTGATAAAAACTCCACTGCGGGAGAACAACGAGCTGCACGGTACGGGACATTTTTGCATTCCAATGGATGAATTATTTACGTTTTTAGCAGCGGTAAAACATGGGACACGTTGAAAGAAAAATCACTCAACGATGTTAGAGTAAAATAAAGATAGTATAAACTATAAGGTTAATAAAAGAATATAACAGCATTTTGAACGAAAATATGAGAAGCAATGATTCAAGGTAAATAATATTTAAAAACTGTGTGTTTAGATATAGTGTATCTTACAATAATTCTGTTAAAATATTTATTTGAAATATATACCAATGTTAGTAAAATGGGGAGTAATGTTAACAAAATAAATTTTTAATAAAAAAGCAATGAAAAATAATTAAAAATTAAAGTAATGATAAAAATAAAATTACTAAAATTAGCATATATTATACAACAACCCAGGGACTACTATGTGATATTGTCTGTTTTGGGTCACATCCCAGTCAATCGACCAGGTTACACCCACATGGTTTTAAAATGCATTACGTCATTAATAGTGACGCCCTTACAACCCAAGAACTCTCCTCCTTACTTGGGTGTCTCACATCTACCTTCTCTTAAGGGTTTCAACATCCTTGCTGAATATACCCCTGTCAGGACTATTAGAGTTGGCTCTGATACTAATTATAATAGCTCGGGATCTACTACATGACATTGTCCACTTTGAGGGATCAAATCCCACGTTGCCTTGATGAGGGGGGAGTTCCTGGGTTAAGTATGAAGGCTTCGATGTTGATAGCATAACATGTTTTAAAACCATACAAGTGAGTGTTGGTCGATTAGCTGGGATGTGACCCAAAATAGACAATATTACACAATAGGCCTCGGGCTATTACGATTAGTATCAGAGTCGACCTCAATAGTCTTGATCGAGGTGTGTCCATTAAGGATGCTTGAGTCTTTGAGGGGAGTGTATGTGAGATCCCACATCTTATGGGTGAGTAGGGAGTTCTTGAGGTAAGTTTAGGAGCTTTGGTGTTAATAATGTGACGAGTTTTAAAATTATGTGGGTGGGTGCTGGCTGGTTGGCTGAGTCGTAACCCAAAGTGAAAAATATCATACAATAGGCCCCGAGCTATTACAATTGGTATCAAAGCCGACCTCATTAATTCTGATGGAAGTGTATCCAGTGAGAATGCTGGAGCCCTTAAGGGGAGTGGATGTGAGATCCCACATTGCTTTAACAAGGGGGAGTTCCTGAGTTAAGTGTAGGGGCTTCGGTGTTGATGGCATGACACATTTTAAAATCATGCATGTGGGTGTTGGCCGATTGGCTGAAATATAACCCAAAGCGAACAATATAACTCAATAGACCCCGCACTGTTACATATTATTTCACATTAGAGAAAGATAGGGAACTAATTCACACTTTTTAAATTCAATCTTTAGCCAAATAAACCATTAAAGCACTTGAACATAGGAAAATAACTTTTTTTATTCTTTGTCTTTTATAATTTATGTCTAAATACATGATGAAAAAATGATTATTAATACTTTGAATTTAAATATCCCATGCATATCGGGCAAGCTCATGTACAAAAGTAAAGCAAAATCTAGAATTACTTACTATAGTGGGCATTCGTAATTCGATTAATTCGGCTTTAAATCATTATTTTTTTTTCATTTTTAAAAATTTAATAGATTTAATCGCTTTCATTTAGGACACAGTTGTATTGGATTCTCAGTATCAAAGAAGAAAAAGATAATACAAAAAAGAAACAATTGACCTTAATTACAGGTCAAGTGACAGTCCATTTCACGGTTCATCTGTCTTAGTTAATAAATTGCACGTGCAAGATTTCAATATCAGGGTCATTCGCAGTCGGAATATCAAACGACTTCCCAGAGCGAAATATCTATTCAATAGCATATACAATAAATTATCAGAAATCAATCTAACCGTCCACCAAACGCCTGTTAACTTTTGGAGATGCGTATACGCCAGTTAATACACGTACGATCACCAATATATATGCGGATCGATACACGGCCGAAATTATTTCTTTAGCTCCGTGACGCAAGATTTTTTTTCTTTTTTAATAAGTTGTTCCGATGAATGATTTCGAAAGAATATTAGTATGACGTCAGGATTTAATTTGCTAAGCAAGTGTCGCTATTCAGCAACATTTTCCTCGTAGCCCACCAAACAATACTGAACCAGTGATGCGACTCCATACTCCATGCAGCACCAAATAATATTTAAATCTCATGCTATAAAATACGCGGGCCGTAGATTCCCATCATATTCGGGTTTTAAGTACAGACGATACGCTTTGAAGCCCATACAAATTTCTTTTGGGCGCTTTTATCTTCGTGGCGGTTCGCAAAAGATTACCGGTCCGAATTCCAGAATTATTATTCCGGTGCTCAGACAGGAAAATTCGCGTGTGCCGTAGGCATATGAAACAGGCTCGAGCACTGGTCAACACTGCAGGAAGAGGACTAAAGGTAAAGTTACGGTGGTGCATTTGACTCCAATATCCGATTTCTACTCCTCTTCCAGTTCTAACAATCTACCCCATTTTTTTCATAATCCAGACTGTTGGTCAGTTAAATTATAATATTCATGAAGCAATCATTTTATATTTTTGATTTCTATCTACCAATAATGTTGAAGATGGGGTCCAGCATACGGATGCTTCGCACATATCTTGGAGTGGTGCTGATAGGTGCTAGTCTATGATGTGAGACAGAAGCTGAGTCATTAATCTGCTGGAAATATATCAGAAATTTTCATACAAATGTGGTATTTGAGTGGACACCATGCGATGGGTGGTACCGCAGAGTGTGTGGACCGACCATTTCCAGGTGCGATTTCCTGGCTACCTTCGTCTATGGTCTGTCCCACACATGTGCCAACCTTCCCCTTATGAGGCGCTTCTGTCAGTGAAAAAACCACATCAACATTCAATAATCAAGGCAAGGGGCTGGTTCTTCTACAATCCGTTGGACACGAGCATTCCTCAAAACATTAAAAAGCCTCTGGTCATTCAAGACATTGCCTACTTAAAACTATCAATCAAGGAAATGATTCTACTGCAAGAGTATAGGTTAAAAGAATTTCTCAGTATAAAAAATGTACTGCAGAGATAATTTACAATAAAGTATCATGGTAATTGGCTTTTAAAATAGGACATAACTATTAAAATTAATAAAATAGTAACCTACAATTGAATATTTTTTAATGATTTGAACATTAATCTAAAATATTAAGCTCAGGGAAATTTAAAAAACTGGACAGTTTTATCCATTCAACACGAGACGTTCGTGGCCCACTTTGCTCCAAAATCAACGGTCCAGATTACCTGTACGTGTGTCCAGTTATAAAAATTCAGCATCTCAATCTCTAACTACCAACTGTACGCCGTCGGCCCGAGCAGCATCAATCCCCCGTAAAAAAAATTTCATTTACAGTAGCTTAAAATGCCAGGCAATTGCCTGATAGGCAAGGCATCAAAAAACCATGCAAATGCAGAAATTGAATTAATACCAAAGCAGCAGAAAATATGTCGATAAATTATCGAATTTTCAAATGATCACACCCAGTAAAATAGAAATGGAGATAAATTAAAGATAAGTATACATATATGTATCTATGTATAAATAAAATTTGCATGATAAATAAGATTAGTAGATGTCGCATTTGTTTATTATACAGTGGACGAACCATTTTCACATCCATTTTGAAAAACGGGATTTGCACATTTTAGGCATCCAAGATCCTATCGGTCGGTACCAACAAGCAATTTGTACTTTAATTTCCAAGCGCCAATGTACCTACTATGAAGTTCCGGCAGAGCATCGGTCTGTTTTCATTAATAAGTACATCATTTTTCGGTATTGCTTTTTATTAGGACATCCAAATTCGCTTAATTAAATGACAGGAACGAGTTGCACGGTAAACGATGCGCCAACATAGTTTCATCTAGACATTTAAGTTTTAAACATATCATCTGAACCGTTCATTATTTTCAGTCCCTCTTATTTTAGCAAGTCTAGAAATTTACATCATCTAACGGTCCTAAAAGTTTCAAATGAATTTATATTTTGAAAACTATATCATCAACTGATTAAATCATTTATATCTACTTCCCAAATTGCAATCATCCATAAGAAGATGTATTTTGAAGAAAGTTTATAAAGAGAAATTCGCTTGATGGACGTTCAAGGTTGGACGATGAGGATGGCAGTGAGTTACAAAAACAACCGGATGCAGGGAAAGGTTGCAGCACACTGGGTTCATTGCACTATACGCCATTTAAAAAATCGTTTTCAGATGTGTTTATATTCCGATCGGACCACCCAAACTCACCCTTAAGAAAAGGAGCAGAAAGCAGGATTGCTTCCCCTCTTCTTCTCGCTCTGGCGCTTTGTTTCTCTCTCTGGGCCCCACCGAGGGAAAGCCTCTGACGGAAAACGATAACTCCAAATCGTGATAAGAGGGAATCACGATATCAGCCACCGCCAAACGGGGGCCGGAGGAGGTGGTGGAGGGGCACAGATGTCGGAGAAATTCCAGGAAAGGCGCCTATCGATCGCCCTCTCGTCGCTCTTCACGACAATCCCCGACTCTCTTTCCTTCTCTCCCTCCGAAAAATCCCCTAAATGCCCCTCAAAATCACCTCGCACCTTTGACGCCGGGGCCGTCGGCCTCGGGATCCTTGCCGCTCTTAGCGGCGACGGCGCCGTTGGGCCCAACGACCCGACGCCTCCTCCTCCGGTCATGATCGCCGCCTCGGCCTCGCCGCAGCGGTCTGTGCCGATACCCATAGCGCCAGGCAAAGCGGTCACTAAAGTCGGCTGGCGCTGGCCGGCGGCGGAAGCGGAGGACGAGGACGATATGGAGCTTTCGGAGAGCTACACGTGTGTGATATCGCGCGTGGGGAACGAGTCGACTCGGAAGCGCGAGTACTTTGATAAGGCAACGGAGGTGGTCGGTGTCGCCGGTGATAATTTTAGGAATTCCGGTGTCCTTGCTGCATCGCCGCCGGTGGTGATGGCGGATTTCTTGAGTGCGTGCTATCTGTGTAGGAAGAAGCTTGATGGGCTCGATATCTTCATGTACAGGTAACTCTCCCTCCCTCCCTTCCTCCCCCTCTCTCTCAGAGTATGTGATGGGATTATGAGTTTCTTTCTTGAACTTGGTGTTTTGGCGTTGGGGTTGAATTATTGGAGTGGATTTTGTGGATATTTCTGGTAAAGTTATCATTTTTATCTATTTTATGAATTTAACTGTTTCTGGTTGTCTGAATTTCCGGAATTTTTTCTGGTTTGGATAGTTTCATGCACGTCTCGGACCTTTCTCACGAATTCTTGAGACCCTCTGCCCTGCTTTGTTGAACTCATCGTTCGGCTCAATCAAAACTGCAGTTCCATGCTCAGCCCTGTATGGTTGGTCATTGATGGGCCATATCTCAGGAATCCAAGTTCATGGCACTGTGAATAGGTGGACTGATGGTGTCTGGATGGTAGTCCTCATTCTCTGACGAAAATGATTGTACGATTCCAATGCTGACGTATAATTATTTGGTTTGGGATTTTCCCCGCGACCGTGGTTGGAAAACATTCAGATTCATTGAGCAATAGGCGTCTTCACTGGCTGGAAGTGAGGGATGTCTTGGTTTTGGTCTTTTGTAGAATTCTAGACGTCTGAAAATTTTTAGATGTTCTGACAATCTAAGCAGCTTGTGGCCAGTTACTTTTTTCTGTTTATGTTAATAGTTTATGGGGTTGTTTGGTTCTGATGCACTAGCACACTTGGAAAGTCCAGACTTGATAGATGAATGGGTGCTCTCTGATAGATGAATGGGTGCGTTCTGATAGATATATGGATTCTTTTGGAATAGATCACTTAAATCTGTTTTTTTTTTGTTGGTGGTGTCTGAATAAGACTTCATACATTTGTGGTACGTATTTGATGAAATTGGTCACTCTTTATCTTTAGATGCTTTTTTTGTTTTCACATGGTGATTCCTTTCACCCATAGAGATTTTTCTTATCAGTTTTAAGTTTTGCAATTTTCTTTTTCTTAATATGATCAAATCTCCCTGCATCTTAACTGATTAATATGTGATCTCCAAGTAAAATTGGGTGGCTCTGTGTCAAAATCCATCCTAATCTTAATTTAGAGGGATTATTTGCATAAGATTCTCTCTTGAAAGACCTGCTTTGTTCACTCCGAGAGAGAGAGAGAGAGAGAGAGAGAGAGAGAGAGAGAGAGTTTTAGGTCCTTATTTGTATCCTTCACCGTGGGATTAGGTTCTCCATGATTGAACTCTTTGGGCTAGATGCGATTAGTTTCTTTTTATTCCAAATTTTCATGTTTAATGGCAAATTTCTTGTCAATTTCCCCTGACATGTGATTATTTTTAAGTCGGCTTTCCCTGTACAGCTGGCTTTGATGTCATTTTTGTCTTCTCTGTTTGGATGTCTCATCAACTATCTGGCATCCATGATTGAGTTATACCAACATCAATTTGCCTAAAGTGTGGTATTGGGATAGGTTTTTAGGAAATTGTTTTTAGGTCACTGATTGGCTTCATGTGACGCACCTCTTTTTTCAGTGCCGATGTCACTAATAATATATTTATATGTGGGTGGTGTTTGGAAGGAACACCAACTAATGAGATACAGATATTTGAGATGATGTGAATAGCATAATTGAAGATGAAAAAGCTTTTTGTCCCTTCTCTTCCTTCTCTCAAGCCCCAAACTTGAGTGGCGTCCTGGGCTGTGGTACTTATTGAAGGGAATAATTGAAGAGAAGATAACAGGTTTTTTTTTTTATTTAGATTGTATTTACCTGAAATTATGTTTTTAGATTGGAATTTTGAGTTCATTGTCTTGGCAAGCTTCCAAATAATTCAATGATCAAATGGCCATGGCTTTTACTAACTACGAAATGGGACTGAACAGTGGGTGTCAAGTCAATGCAAGAATGAAATTTGGGTATTGTTTGTCTTTTGCTTATTAAGAGGCGACGGAGTTGTGAAAAACCCTTATGACCTTTCACTATTTTGCCGCCTGCAGATTGCCTGGGTTCCGATTTCCATGCTGTTTGTGTTGCATGTAACTATTCTTTGGGATAAATTAGATGATGTTGAGGCTTGGCTCATTTTAATATTATACTGATATTGAGGCTTAGCTCAACCACAATGATATTTGTGTTGCCAAAAATCTTTGTGGTGAATTATGTTACTAATGAACTGTTCTTCCTTTTGCAGAGGAGAGAAGGCTTTTTGTAGCGTGGAGTGCAGATGCAAGCAAATTCTAAGTGACGAGAACAAAGAAAAACGTGTCTCTGGAACACTGAAGCCTTTTGATTGCTCTGTTTCCCCCTGTTCAGCGCCGAGACTCTTCACAGCTGGTGTTGCAGCAGCTTAGTTATGGTATTATACATAAAATAATATAAAAAAGGATATATAAAAAAGAAACAGAGAGAGAGAGAGAGAGAGAGAGCGGTACCAAGAAATAAATAACGGTACCACGGGGGTATAGGTAATAATGTATGTTATTGAGAGTGTATGGGAGAGAAGATTGGAGCAAATTTTCTGTAATCTCGGTCTGCAAGACAAGCCCTGAAAAAGGGATTTAAGTAGATATTTCACTTTTGGGATGCGTAGTGGTCAACGGTGTCTGAACTGTCAGCATATAATTTTGATCCATGGCACACTTGGGTGCTACGTTTATATACTATTTTTAGTTTTTTCGCTCTGTGATGTGATTTTTTAAGAAAATATTTTACTGCTGGTTGATTACCTACAGGCATGGCCGATTGTGAATTTTATTAGCTGTATCATGGGCCTGTATTATAGAATAACCATTATTGGAGCTGCAAACAAGTTAAGCCGAGAACAAGTTTGGCTCCATTCAACAGTGTTCAAGCTTGAGCCAAGTCTGCAAGGCCAATTCGAGTATTAATTTAAGCTCCTTATATCAGACAAGCTAAGTGGCTATTTAGCTGTGCGTTTTGAGAACTCACAACACTTTTTGATGTTAAAATGCACTCTGCACTTCTATTTTATGTGCTGGAACATCTATATGCTTTTTTGAAAACTATAAAAGCTGATTTTTGACTTTTATATTAAGCTCTGATTTAGAACTTTTAGAGAAAGCTCTTTATATATATAAACTTAAATTTTACCGCCAGGCCATACAGGCCCTAAATCAGCCATCAGCTCTACTTTTCTCAAGTCGAATTTAGGCAGTACATTTGATTGCGTGTTTAGATGGTGGATTTGCTGATGGGTAGTTGAGAGTATGTTTGGATAATGTACTTGCTACCTTTTCTCTTCCTCCAACATGTGACATTAACTGCTTCCGACGAGTTGATTTATTTATTTTTATCATACTGCTTACCTTTACATTAAAATAAAAATACTATTTTGCTGGCATTTTCCCCCATTTAGCTAGCATTACCCAATATTTAAAAAACACTTTCTTACTGTATTCTCCACAAAGTATCACTCTCCACAAACACCCTTACTGTTGTTATTCCATATAACGCGTAAATGAACTTATCAATCAATTCTGGCGTGGTTTGAATCTTATTCAAGTTGGAAATAGAGCATTGAAAACTTAAGCTCGAATTAAAAGCTTATAGACAACTCAGCTTTGTATTTGCATACTTGTTGCTGATAAATGTGGAAGTCAAACAAGGTGGGCAACGAATGAATGCGTAAGAGGTCTGGCAAGTGAAAAATATACTAGCCAGGGCTCAGATACTGCTGATATCATCAACGCATTTAACATCGAAATATGGAGACA
>JAYJMB010088300.1:0-19672 GCA_036873735.1 Pouteria campechiana | reverse complement strand
TAAACTCATACTCAATTTGAAAATAACCTTTATGATGACTAAAGGAAGACATAAAAAAATGCTCTTTACAACATTAATTATATAAAATTTCACATATACTTAATTGAAGAAAAATAGAATCTAAAGTGTTGAAGACATGCTTGGAAGCCAACAGACCATCTACAGAGTCCTTCTTGTGTGCTTCGGAGAAAATCGCATTGCTTTAGACATGTCTTAGTGAACTATGAAGAAGATGGTTGAAGCTTTAGAAACTGATGTGATATGGCTCAAAAATATTGAGACAAGTGTCGGACTCTTCACAAGTATTAGCACACTTTAGAGAAAATTTAAATACTTCGGATAAGTCGCAGCATGATTCAGAAAAGTCGAACAACTTCGGAGAAGTCATGAAAGTCTTGGAGATAACTCTGTACACTTCAAAAACAACATGACAAGCTTTAGAGATGTTGAACCATGCTTTGGAGAACCTGAACTCATGTTTCAGAAACAATTTAGACATCCTTGAAAATAGTGATTATGCTTTAGAGAACCTAAAGTCACGTTTTGAAAAAAATTTAGACAATCTTTCGAAGCAATGATCATGCTTCAGAGATGTTAAACCATGCTTTGGAGATGTTAATTAAGCTTCGGAGATGTTTGACCAAGGCTTTGGATTACTCGAAGGCAATATAAATTCAAAAAATTTGAACTTCTCTCAATAAGTGACTAACTTAACTGAGAAGGATTACTATCATTTTGGAAAATTTGAAGAAAATAAGTCAAATTATCCAAAATTAGTCAAGACACCACATGTTCACTCGTCTATTCAGAACAACGAAAAGTGAACATTTGGAAAAGTCAGCGATAGAAGTGATAGATCAATACCAGAAGGTAGCAAAGTCAAACGTCAGACAAATGATAAGGTAAAGAAAAACATTTTTGAATGTTTGAATATCTGCCAAGATCAAAAATGGAAAAATCTCTCTCAATCTATAAAAGAGAGATTTAGAAGTAGATGAAAAAACCTGATTGGATATTTTTCAAACTTTGCTGATCACATCAAAAGCATTCAAAATCTTCCTCTAAAATTTCAACTCTAATGGATACAACTCAATAAGAGCTATCAAAGTTCAAATCTCTACTCGATCAAGGAGTTTGAATCTTTTAGTCTTACTATTTAATCTTTCACTTAGAATTCTAAATTTATGTACAAATCTGCCTAAGTAAGAGGCATTAATTTGTACACTTTATTTTAGTGTTTGGCAACACAAGCAGAGTTCTTGGTGTTTATTATAGAGATAAATAAGTAGGGAACTTGTTGAAAGGGTATAAGTTTGTTGGTATGCTTTGAAAATGAATAGGTTGTAAACGTTTCTGGTTAGCTTGGAAAACTAGTAAGTTAGTTGGTGAGCTTGTTGTAAAATTAATGTGTATTTGATCAGGTTAATTAAGGTATTAGTGGAAACTAACCTCAGTTGAGAAGACTAACTTAGAGAAGTGGAGTAGGAACTCAGGAAGGGCCCAACCACTAGAAAAATCTTGTACTATTTATTATGCAATCTATTTTATTTATTCTTTTAGCATCATAATCTTTTGTTTTGGGTCAAAAGTTTTAAAAGCTCAATTCACCTCCCTCTTGAGCTACATTGCATAAGGGACCAACATTTCACCCTAGAAAGAAGGAATTAGTTTATGAAGATAATAAAAGATACTCCCTCCATGAAGAACATCATACTGCAATTAGCCTTCTTGAATCCCTTTGCTCTTCTCGAATTTCCTTCTTTTCTGCCCCCAAAAATCCTCTGAGTCTCCTCCCATGAAGACCCTAGCTTCATGTCTCAAGAACTCCTAAAAGGTATAAAAAAGGCCCCCAAAATGTAACTTTTTTGCATGTTAAAATGATATTAAAAACATTAACATTCTACAGTTTGATCAGCCACTAGCGCCACTGGCGCCAACACTCTAGTCATTTCATCCCTTGTTGTTTCCACTCTACTCCTTTGCTACTTTATTTGCCTTCCGTCATTGCTTTATTGCTCCATATTTGCTTGCTTTCTCTCCTTGTATCCACTCTTCCAATAACCTAAACACACAATGAAAACATGTGAAATTAACATCAAACTTTTTAAAGATTGCATGGAATTAATCTTGAAAATACAAACTATAAGTAACTAAAATTCACGCATCAAACACATAGGTGTATGATGGCATTAAAGAATGTTTGAGGAAAAATTCTTTCTAGTTTGCATAATATTATGACAATGTTGTTGGAAAGCTATGATAAAACACTCTCTCTTAAGGTCCTCAAGCATAGTTGTTTGAAGAAGTTACCAAACTCAGAAAGAATATTATATATGTCATTATGTAGGAGTCCATGCATGCCTACTGAAAGGATGTGTTCCAACATGATGTAGCTATCATGTTTCTTCATTCCACTTATACTGCCCTCATTGGCATTCACACATCTGGATAAGTTAGCAACATAACCATTTGAATACTTAACATCCCTTAAGAATTCACGAAAGCACTTTTGATGTGCTAGTGGTAGTGGATAGCATGCAATAGGTTTCACATAACAGAGTCCATCTTTCTGAAGGTGCAATTCTTTTATAATAGCCAATTTCTCCAGATTGCAATGAGAATTATCAGTATCTTTTGATTTTTTGTCAATATTGAGCAAGGTTACCAGGAGGTTATCACATATATTCTTGGTCAGATGCATTATTCTAGAGTCCCATAGGATGACTTAACCCAAGAATGGAGGGGTGAATTGGTTAAATAAAAATTCATTGCTTAACCCTTGTTGAATCATTTTCCTCTTTTTATGCCTGTGTGCTATGGCATAAGATGAATAATAGAACAATAAAGTATAGAGAAATAAAACAAACATACACACACACACACATAGACAAGATAATTTTATAGTGGTTCAGGACCCCGTCCCTACATCCACTCTTCCACCATACTGCGTACAATGAAATACATAAGTGCCACCTACACTTCTGGATTCTAGCTCCAGGGGCATGAACAAGTGTCCCTGACACTCTTCTAGTTTTAAGAGCCCATTAGGAAACTCATCTATTTCAAAGATCATAGGCAAACTTGGTAGTTTTCCTGATCTCACTACCAACTCACTAGTTTCAAAGCTTACTAGGAAACTTGATAGTTTTTTAAAGATCGCTAACAACTCATTACAGTGTGGTTTATCAAGCTTACCACAAACTCTCTGGTTTTTAGATTAACTAAAAAACTATTACACATTTAAGCACAGAGGAAGATATAATCTCTCTCTCTTAGCCCTATTAATACATAAAGATCTTCCCAAAATGCATTTATAATGGCCATGATGATTAGCAGATTGAACCTCATGAAAGATAAATGTCGATTTAGGCTCTTAGTCATGGGTGGAAGGATTTGTATAAGATAAGGCTCATTTAAAATGGGTTCCTTCACCATCTTTGAATCGTCCCGCTTCTTCTCCTTAAATAGTTTCTTCAAAATCTCAACCATTGGAGAAGATGGGATCCATTGAATGAAAAAATCAGAGCAGCATTGAATGAATAAGACCATTTTTGTTTTATGTCGTTGAAGTCCAGTTCTTTTTGATTTATCTCGAGTTGCTGCATTGCCTTTTAGAGAGGAGGATAAGATATGTTAAAAGGTATTCCTCTTTTGACTCTTCATAGCTTTGAAAGTCTTGCAATGCCGCTTATTACCAAAAATGGTGACTAATATGAGTCTGCATAATGATGATTCAAGTGCAGATGCCATT
The DNA here is from genome assembly GCA_036873735.1 of Pouteria campechiana. NCBI lineage: Eukaryota > Viridiplantae > Streptophyta > Magnoliopsida > Ericales > Sapotaceae > Pouteria > Pouteria campechiana. The sequence goes on along the minus strand of JAYJMB010088300.1, from coordinate 15,921 downwards.
TGTATGCTAGTCACATAAATTGAGTTTTCCTCATACAAGTCATGGTCTCTCTCTGTCTGCATTTGTCTGTCATAAGTTATAGATGAATTCTTCATAGGTTTGTCTATCAATTGAACTTTCATAAGAATGATTTCATCTGTTGCAAGTAGCAGACAAACTTTGAATGGCGCAGATGAAATTGAACTTACTGATTGACAAACTCTTGTTTGTCTGTCTTGGCTCAGCTAAAGTTATAATCCCTTCTTTGTTCGTGTTGCCCTTCTATCCGCAAACTAATCCAATCTTCTTACTTTGTGTATGGTTGCCTAGGTGGCAATTTATTTGTCTTTCTTCATTTGTCTGCTAAGCCTTCGAGTTGCTTCTTCATTCTTGTACTTTATCTTGGACAGAATTTTATTAGATCAAGTATAAGTGGTCTAAATTTCTCAAATGTAATTTAAGTTATCTAATCATGGCTTCTTCTTTAACTTCTTATTTTGCATTCGTCGGTTGACATTTTCTCGTTAAGGTTGACAGACAGTGTAAACTCGTTGTAGCTCATTTTCGAAGCCTTGTTTATCTCCTAATGCTTTTTTTCGTGGAAGCTTCTTTTAGACAAATGCAACCTTTCTTTGTTGCTTGTCTTCTACTTTTTCTTCTTCTTCTTCTTCCATAATTTTCATTAGTTCAACTCCTTTGGAATATAGCAGATAGTTGTGGTAGTTTGTTGTAGACAATCATGATTTTGCACTTGCTATGTTGTTAGCTTTTACATAAATAATATCGGAATGTATCTTACCCTCATGTGATTGTATCATTTTGTAAAGCAAGGATAATATACATCTCTATTTCATGCCTAATATGAAAGCTTAAGTAATTATGGTGCATAGTATTTATTTAGCAAATTTATGCAATAAAGTTTAATTAATGTTTATTGTGTGTGCACCATAAAGTGAAGACTGTATGCTTGTTTAATTAAATATCCATGATTATGTGTTCATGTTAATTAATGTTTATTAATTCATAACCATAAATAAAATTGTTAGAGATTTAAGCATATTGGTTTCTTATTTTAGTATAAGTTTTGTTATCATCAAAATCATATACAATAATGCTGACAATTACATCAAGGTTATGATGGATTATAAGACTAGGCCATTATGGAAGATCCTAGAAGATACTCTTTTTAGTTCAATTCAACTTTTCTTTGCCATGTTTTCTCTTTTGATATACAAATGGGTACTTTCTAGCTAATCTTTGTGGCAACATTTGCAATTATTGTAGGAGCTTTTCCCTAGATAATTCTTTTGGGAGTTCTATTTTATTGTTAAAATCTTCTTTGTTATTTCCCTAGTTATGATTGGTAGGTAAGAACCGACGATGTCTCATGAAGCATATTTTAGTTGTGTATGTTTTTAAACTTGAGTCTTTATTGCAATAAGGACATGCACCATAACCATGGTTTGACCAACTAGAGAGATTTCCATATGCAAGGAAATCATTTATAGCCCAAAGTATTGCAGCCTTCATCTAGAAGTGTTGCCTTGATGATGCATCATATGTTTCAACCCTATCATCCCACAGTGTTTTTAATTCATCAATTAAAGGTTGCATGTATATATCAATATCTGCACTAGGAGCCTTTGGACCTGGGATGAGTAATGTCATCATACTAAATGACTCCTTCATACACTTCCACGGAGGTAAGTTATGGGGCACTAAAATTATGGGCTATGTATTGTACGTTGTTCCCATATTGCTAAATGGATTAAAACCATCACTAGCCAACCCTAGCCTAATATTCTGTGGACCATTTGCAAATGCTGGGTACTACTTATCAAAATCCCTCCATGCTAAAGAGTCATCAGGATGACGCATTACGCCAATCTCATCATGACACTCTCCTTATGCCATTCTATTTTAGGTGCCATTTTATTTGATCATAATAATCTTTCTAATCTAAGAATAAGAGGAAAATAGCGTAAGACCTTATAGGGTATCTTCTTCTTATGGGTTGCTTTATCATATTTCCAACAAGATGTCCCACATGTCAAAGATTTTGAAGGTTGGTAAATTGCTTCCAAAATAGTACACAATCATATTCACCCCTATAAAAATATTTAGGTAACATCTCCCCTTCTGGGAAAGCTTCTTTCAATAACTCTAATAGCATGTCAAATGATTTGTCACTCAATCATTTTATAACCTTCAAATTCAATAACTTGATGAGGAAACTTAATAGAGAAAACTTCTTACACCCAAGATACAGCTTGCGTTGCGCCTCATTAAGCAATTTGACATACTATGAATGATTCCCACTCTGACTCTCACCGTCGAATGTAATGTGTGCCCCACATGCATCATGCATGTCTCTTAACATCTTTGATACACTGGATTCCACCTCAAACCTTTCATCTATTGATTATACAGTATCCTCTTGCAAAGGTTCAACCTCCATTGGATGCTCTCTAGCCTCTCCATGATGAATCCAAACTGTATAGTGAAGGGATATTTAATTCCTATAAAAATGTCATCCTACCTCTACAAGTGGTTTCAATTCTCTATTGTCACATGCCATGCAAGGACAAAAGATTGTTCCATCAGCTTCCATACTTTTCCATGCATATATTAAAAACTCTTGAACCCCATTCATGTATGTCTAGCTCATTTTGTTTGGTTCCTAGATCCACAATCTATCCATACCAACCATAAGGCCATTCGGAAAGACTGTTAAAGAAGGCCGTCATGCATTACTACCAATGATGCTTTATAAATAACTAGGGCAGCCCAAATCTGCCATTGAGATAGTGTCTCTAGGTAATATATTAGGCTGCCTAATCTACTATATCTTTCTCATATATCCAAACAGACTAATTGATTCTTCTTTCATAGAGTTTACTAATGAAGAATAAGATTTTCTCAGTTAGCACTAACTTGGTATTTTGTACGGAAGGAGAAGGGGTTGCACCTAGACATTTTGAATGGCTTCATATCCCATAGGCCATAAAAAATCATCTTTAACTATGATGATTTACATGGCTAAAAAGGCATAGAAAGTCAAACCATTGATTTGTAGGTGTAGTATTGATACTTTTTCCAATATTCAGCTATTGATTTTTGAGTTCTAATTATGTTTTTTAGATTAGTAGTGGATTTGGTATGGCTAGTATAAATAAAGAGTCACAGGTAGGTGAATTATGCATCATAATGACTTATTGAATTCATTTAAAAAATTGTTTCTTGATTTGTTGAAGATGAGGTTTAATTGATTGAAGGATAAATTAGTGTGAGTGTATAAATCAAACCTTAGTCCTGATTTTACTTCCTAAAATGCTGAAAGTTTGTAAAAAGTCTAATGAAACTTACACGTCCCTCATGATGCTTAATCAAAGCACCCTTCCAAGCTCAAGTTGAAGATGAGGAGGTTCCAACTATAATTTAAAAAGTCCTATGCCAACTAGTTATTCAAAATAGCTCATTAGGAAAGGATTTTAAGGGAAGTAACTTTAGAGGAAGCCTTCACCAGAGAGCCCTTTTCGCAATTGAGGCCCTCACTAGACAACCCTTTCTGTTATTAAGCTTTAAGGGAAAGCTTTGTAGAAATATACTGTAATTGTACCTTTTTAGGCATAAGCAACTTTTGAATTACAAAATTAACTCAAGCTAGCTTTAGATAGATAATGTATCAAATTTGCAAATAGCTTTGTTTACTGAATAACTTACATGGATATTGATCCTTACTGAAAAATCAAAGACGTTAGAAGTAGCTTACTATCTCTTTGAAGTAGCATCCAGAAATGAAGTAGCATCCTCCAAGGATTATGTCAGTCTAAACAATCATCATAATTGTCAGTCTAAACCCACATACCTATTGCAAATGTAATGCCCCTATACACATTTCATACAACAACAATACCCAACCATTTAACATAGCAATTAGCAACAAGGAACTAAGTAGAGACGAGAAAAAAAAATTGTAGCAAGCACGGAAAGAATAATTCCAATGGGAGCGGCGCTGCATGTCGAATTGAAAGGAGATGCTGCCGCTGGAGGAAATGCCACAAGATGAAGAGAGGGAAAAAACATGGCTTGGTAAAATAGAGAAGAAAGGAGGGAATACACAAAGAAAATAATACTCACAAGATGTAAGTCACAAGATGTAAGTGCCCCACCTTTCGAGGCGCGACATTTCATTTGGCACTATATTTCACCTCGATTTTCCCACTTTTAGGATGGGGGTGCTCGAGTTCCATTTTGAAACTCAACTATTTTCTTCAGAAAAAGGACAGAGTATCCACTAATTTATTTGGATTTAACCTAACAATTATTTATGAATTATAATAAAGTAATAATATAAATTCTAAACATACATACCCACTCACCCATAGCCAAAGATTTGGGTTGAATCATGATGACAATATAATCCTTAAAATCCATTACAAAGTGATGATTAAATCATTAAGACATGCCACTAAATACAAATACCTCATTATAATAGGCCATTCAATTATACATCAAATAAAATCTCCTAACTACAATTATACAATCCAAATGAATTACATATCCAAATTATTCTATCATAAGAATAATGTCTTCAAAGCAAGCTCACTAGTTCTAAGCCTTAGTTGGGATTCTTTACCTAATCTGTCAGCTAAAAAAATAAAACAAGAAGGCATAAGTCCAGGCAACTCAGTAAGTAGGCATGTAATAACAAAATATAATCAATAATACACATACATTATATTTAATTTCAACAATAGACTAAATTTATGCTCAATATTTCCATATCCCAAACATTGCCATTTCATCATTGTCACAATTATCAAATTTCATAATTTACACATGATTTAATGGAATAAGTCATCCTTTTCAACAGACATCCATAAACAAGAATAATGATCATACAACAAACATTAATAATCCAAACCAAGGGATATCCACTATCCCAACAAATCCAATGTATTAATCTCAAAACAGAAGAGTTTTTCATAATCCCCAACCAATACAACCATGCCCGGATACAAACAAATGGGATTTTCATCCCCAATCATATACTATAACTAATCAAAGAAGGGGACACCTACTTACCTCAAATTCTTAGCTTCAAACTATATCTCTCCAACTTTATGCTTTTTCATCCTTCTTAGATCATCTTATATAGGGCCAATGATCATCCAATTTTTGCTATTTACAGAAACCCTAGTAAACCAATTTCATGAATTCTCATGCCTAGTTCATTAAAATCAATTAATTATATTGTTTACTCCATGATTACAATAACATAAACCCTATCATCTTCCCCAAAACCATTGTACACAAGTTGGGTTCAAAACCCTAGCATTAAAACTAAGTGGATTCAATGAAATAATGAGTTTTACCTTATTTTCCAAGCTTGACAATCATCTTCCACCCATTTCCATTCCCAAGTCTTCCCAATTAGCCATGGGTAACACTCACCAAGGTTTCCAGCCATGGAAACATGTCCAAATGACAAAAGGTCTGAGTTTTGATCTGTCAAATCAAAGTTTCAAGGAATACCAATATTTTTTAGCTCAAATCACTGAAAAACCATGCCTAAAATGATGGGTTTTCAAGGCTAGGGGGATGAGAGAAAGGGGAGAGAGAAAAATGAATGAAAATGGGTTGCTAAAGCCCTTAAAAATTATGATTTTTTGGTGGTCTAGTATGCCACAGAGTCAGTGTAGCGACATAGAAAACCTATGTCATGACATAAACTTCATTGCCTACTTAGTGTCACAACTAAGAAAACCCATGTTGTGATATTGAATTCTTGTGTTATAATGTTTACATATGATGTCCAAATGATCTGATTTTTGAGGCATTGGAAATCTAACATCAAGGGATACATTTTATGCCTATAATGTTTTCTAAATCAACCCAGAAATATGTGAAACAATTCCATAAAGTTGACCCATAACATTCATCTCATTATTTTTCTATCGTTTGGAACAACTTTGGTATATTAGTCATAACTTTTGCATGTGATATCAAAATTGAGTGATTTTTCTATAATTAGGCAGATTATTTCTTGATCTATAACTTTCATGTTAAACACTCTTTCAAATTAGTCTGTTATCTATGTCCAAATTCAATTACAATGAACCCTTTTTCCAAATTCAGCTTTTTCACTTATGAAAAATCACCATAGTCCCTATTTTATGTAAAACACTTCAAATTTCTCAATAATCACTTTCCACACATCACATACATGAAATAAGACTTTATATGATATTTAACACTTTATTTGAAGTCAATTTCTAAAAATCACCCATTTAGTTGTTTTTAACCAAATTTCTCTCAATTTTTGTAATATAATGACTTCACATGCTATTTTCATTCTAAAATGCATCCAAGTCTTAAACTAAGATTCCCACACATCACATACCTGAAAAAAATATGTTCATGCTATTTTCCATCTTATTTGAGATCAATTTTCAAAAATCACCTATTCAGTTTATTTTAACCAAATTTTCTATCATAAGTTACTCTATATGCTATTTTTATTCCAAGTTACATCCAAAACTCAAGCAACTGTTTCACACACATTATAATACACATAATGACCATGTTAAATCATTCATGTAGATCTTAAATAATCTTTTCTCAAATTCAACACTAGAGTTCTTTTTATTTAATATTCAACTCAATAGTTAAAAATTGAAAAATCATTTCTAAATTTTGATTCAATATCTAATTTACATCACATTATACATAATAATCATGCTACATTGGTCATTCAAGTCATATACATGAAATTACTAAAAGTCAGCACTTAAGTTCTTTTTCACTCAAAATTACTAATGAAGTTATTCTCTTTATTCAATTCAGTTTTCCATAACAAATTTCTTTATAAATCACTATTTATTACTTCAATTCTTCACTTTACTGAAATGCAAAGAATTTCCCCCAAATTTCAACACCAAGGGTGTTACATTCTCCCCTCCTCAGTCATGCATCCAAATCCAAGAGGCATCCAAATCTAAGCATGAACCTCTGTCATGCATCTAAGCCTCTAATAACTAATGTCAAATAAACAAATATCCAAACCTGGATCAAATAACTAATGGCCAACTAAATCTAAGAACTAATTAAATAACCAAATCCAAACCAACATATCTATATCTTCGTGTCATCCTGACACCATACCAAACTTTAATTATCCTATTATTGCACAAACCCAAATGCCTTATAGGGCATATCATATAATTTCATATTTTACACATACTAAGTTTCATTCATCACAAAACATATTCAAAATAGTATCCATAACAAGGGTATTCTCACCAATATCAAAATCCAATCATGCATTCGAGTGTTAATTCAGAATATATTCCCAATCTAAGCATGCCTTCAAATCTTAATTCAATTGCAAATCTCACTTTCTTACTAAATTAACTTATTAGGCCCATGTATATACATCTGTTAAATGTCACTTATGATCCATCCATCTAAACATTCCCTCCATTCATATAATACATCATATTTCACAAAATTCGATCATACTCATCATAGTTCATGATTTATCAATTGTAACAACGAAAACAACTTCAACCCATAACTCAAATCCAATGTCAACTCTTGGGAGGGGAGAAATGCACACATTCATCTATCATATTATTAGTCAAAATAAATTACTTCATCCCTGCAGAAATTTAATCTCAAATGACACAACTATGACACATATGCTAATTCATTCACATCGACATAGTCACAAAGAAAGTTATTCAATCATGTTTAAACATATCCTTCATTACCATAAAAAATCAATTAAGAATTTTCCAATTCCAAATATACCATTCATTGTAAAGTTCTTTCAGTTTTAACTTAAATACATGTATTAACACTTGTCATGTCATTATCCAAATACAAATTTGGGGCTCATGCCATTGTATACCACATCCAATCAAAGTAATTAAATAGCTAACAAAGCTCACATAACCAATTTGACTAAATGAATCCAGTGATTCCATCACAATCGATTAAACATAAAAACTAAATTCAAATTCATGAGACTTTATAGTTTCATCTTTCAAACATGTAATTGAGATGCATATAAGCATCACCATGCTTCTGCTATGCTACTCTGATCATAACAAATTTTTGTCATTTCATCTTAATCAAATACTGAATCCAACCATATTTTGATCATCATTGCATTTCCATATTCCTTTCATTTCAAAATCATAAATACTATACCATAACCATTTATTTCGATAACTTTTATATCAAAATACAATTTATAACAAAATTCAAAGTGCCTTTATACCCTTACTCATGCCTTCAACATCCAAATGACATTTTTCTTTCATTTTTATATTCTTCCATATTCCTCAAAAGTTCTTATACTCTTATTGAGATTTCATTATCTATTTCTTCCAAAATCCAATGCCATCATGGTTCTGGGCTCCCTTCTCAACTTAAACTTATCATTTAGATAAGTTTATGGGCTCTGATATCATTCTATCACACCCCACCTTCCGAGGCATTACTAATCATTTTGCACTATATTTCACCTCGATTTGCACATTTTTAGGATGATTAAATCAATAAGACATGCCACTAAATACAAATACCTCATTACAATAGGCCATTCAATTATACATCAAATAAAATCTCCCAACCACAATTATACAATCCAAACGAATTACAAATCCAAATTATTGTATCATAAGAATAATCAAAGCAAGCTTACTAGTCCCAAGCCTTAGTTGGGATTCTTTACCTAATCTGTCAACTAAAAAAATAAAACAAGAATGCGTGAGTTCGGGCAACTCAGTAAGTAGGCATGTAATAACAAAATATAATCAATAATCCGCATACATTATATTTAATTTCAACAACAGACTAAATTCATGCTCAATATTTCCATATCCCAAACATTGCCATTTCATCATTATCACGATTATCAAATTTCACAATTTACACATGATTCAATGGAATAATTCATCCTTTTCAACAGACATCCATAAACAAGAATAATGATCATATAACAAACATTAATAATCCAAACCAAGGGATATCCACTATCCCAACAAATCCAACGTATCAATCTCAAAGTAGAAGAGATTTTCATAATCCCCAACCAATACAACCAAGCCTGCATACAAACAAATGGGATTTTTGTCCCCAATCGTATAATATAACTAATCAAAGAAGGGGGCGCCTAATTACTTCAAATTCTTAGCTTCAAACCATATGTCTCAAACTTTATTCTTTTTCATCAAACATATGATAAACACCAGTTAAATTAGAGTTTCTTCACAATTATCATCAAAAATCTTCTTGTTTGCATATATATCTAGTATCTTACATGATCAGCAGGTAAACAACTTATAAATAACTCAATTATGCTTTAAATCCACTCTATTCATGGCTTACACAGTCTAACTTAAAAACCTTCTTTAATCCCCAACTAGGGCATAATCAATTATTCGATTCCACTAGTTTGAATCAACTGAAACAAGCCTCAAAACATTATAATTCATATATTAAACCTTTCTCCCATGATAATTTCACAAAATTCCTAAAATTCCCTAATTTTCACTATTTACAAAAACCCTAGCAAACCAATTTCATGAATTCTCATGCCTAGTTCATTAAAGTCAACTAATTAGATTGTTTATTCCATGATTACAATAACATAAACCCTATCATTTCCCCCAAAATGATTGTACACAAGTTTGTTTCAAAACCTTAGCATCAAAACGAAGTGAATTCAATGAAAATAATGAGTCTTACCTTGTTTTCCAAGCGCGATGATCATCTTCCACCCATTTCCATTCCCAAGTTTTCCCAATAAGCCATGGGTCACGCTCACCAAGGTTTCCAGCCATGGAAACACACCCAATCGACAAAAGGTCTGAATTTTGATCTGCTAAATCAAAGTTTTTTAGGGAAATACCAAGATTTTCTAGCTCCAATCACTAAAAAACCACATCTAAAATGATGGGTTTTCAAGGCTAGGGGCGTGGGAGAATAGGGGAGGGTGAAAAATCAATGAAAATGGGCTGCTAAAGCCCTTACAAATTATGATTTTTTGGTGGTCCGACGTGCCATAGAGTCAATGTTGCAACATAAAAAACCTATGTTGCAACACAGACTTCACTGCTTGCTCAGTGTCACAACATAAAAAGCTTGTGTCGTGATATTGAATTCCTGTGTCGCGACATTGAATTACTGTCTCGCGACATTAACCTGTTGTCCCAATATACCGCCAATAATTTGAGTATAACTTTTACATACGATGTTCAAATGACCTAATTTTTAAGGAATTAGAAAGCTAACTTCAAGGGATATAAGTTTTATGCTTATAATGTTTTCTAAATTAGCTCATAAATATGTCAAAAGGTTCTATAAATTTGACCCATAACATTCATCTTGTTATATTTTTGTCATTTGGATATATTAGTCATAAAATTCACATATGATATTGGAATTGAGTGATTTTTCTTTCATTGGATAGATAATTTCATGATCTACAACTTTTATGATAAATACTATTTCAAATTTGTCTATTATCTATGTCCAAATTTAATCACAATGAACCTTTTTTCCAAATTTAGCTCTTTTACTTATGAAAAATCACCATAGTCCCCATTTTGCATAAAACACTTCAAATTTCCCAATAATCACTTTCCACACATCAAATACATGAAATAAGACTTGTTTATTCTATTAACCACTTTATTTGAAGTCAATTTCTAAAAATCACTCATTAAGTTGTTTTTAACCAAATTTATTTGAATTTTTCTGCTATAATGACTTCACATGCCATTTTCATTCTAAAATGCATCCGAATCTTAGGCCAAGATTCTCCACACATCACATACCTGAAACAAAATATGTTTATGCTATTTTCCATCTCATTTGAGGTCAATTATCAAAAATCACCTATTCTATTCATTTTAACCAAAATTTCTATCATAAGTAACTCTGTATTTTATTTTTATTACGAGTTACATCCAAAACTCAAGCTAATGTTTCACATACATTAGAATACACATCATGACCATGTTAGATGATTCACATAGATCTTAAACAATCTTTTGCTCAAATTCACTACTTGAGTTCTTTTTATTTAATATTCAACTCAATAGTTCAAAATTGAAAAATCACCTCAAAATTTCTATTAAATATCTCATACACTTCACATTATACATAATAATGATGCTACATTGGTCATTCAAGTCATATACATGACTTTACTCAAAATTAACACTTAAGTTCTTTTTCACTCAAAATTACTAATGAAGTCATTCTCTTTATTCAATTCAGTGTTTTATAACAAATTTCTTTATAAATCACTATTTATCACTTCAATTCTTCACTTTACTGAAATGCAAAGAATTTTCCCCAAATTTCAACACCACGGGTGTTAAATGTTGCTTGCCAGAGTTTAAGGCGACACTGATGGAGGGAACAGAAGAGCACAATCAAAAACCAAGCAACCCCTAACGCAATGGAAAAGCAAACCTATGAGGGACCTCAAGCAAGCCACTCATAGCCAAGGAGATCAGGAGTGCTATCGAAGATAAAGGCGATTATGCTATTGTCGTCTCTACCAGTGGAAGAGCTTTGGTTTAGTGCCGCTGGGTACCAGCCTGCAAGAGTCTTTTGGTTCTCTCATAGGCGGGCAAAGGCAGGAATAGTGGAATAAAGGGGAGAGGGGGAGAGGCTTCAAAATTACTCTCCCATGCTTTCTACTAATGGGGTCCACACCTTTAATGTTGCCTGCATAAGTGAAAAATGTACTTAAATTTTTTATTTTTATAATGTAAAGATTTTATCATATTGTCCACATTTTAATTTGTAACAAAACATCTTTTAGTATGTTATAGCTTATAAAGCTAGTCAGATTTATAATTTAATAAAATTAAACATTTTGGTATAACAAAATATTTATACAAATGTTCATCTAAATAACATAATGATCTTAATATGCTATTGAAGCGGCATGATTGGTGTCCATTCATCTTATGCATCCATTTAATATGTGAGTTCATCTAGGCAATCAATGACTAATAATATATTAAATATATTTTATTATCAAAATCAAATAACATCTACATGACCGATGTTCATTAAAATTTATAGTACATAAGGTAACTATTGATTCCCATGTTTCATTTTCAAAATGAAACACCTTTTTATTAAAGTTAATTCTTTCAAACAAATAATAAAGGGAAAATTTTATTGAGAGAAAGTTATCACATTTTTGGTTTGGGCGTAGCAATGCTCAACTTGTTCATAATTCATGCAGTAGCGCTCAACGTGCTGGAACTTTTTGTGCACCATCAGTGCAGCAATGCCATTTTGGGCATCGTAGTGCTATTAACGCTCAAATGGGCAACACCCATACTATAGTAGCACAAGAATGGGCGCAACTGTGCTATTTATCTAGGAAAAATAATTTTAAAAAGGCACCTACCATCCCTGTATTTCAAAAGCGATAGGCGAAAACCCACTCCTTGAAGCAACACCAGTGCCTCTCCCTTTCCTTCTTAATACATCATCAGAATCTAACATTTGATTCTTCTTCCTCCAAAGATCTTCCATAGGTGATCCTCAACTTTCTATTTATTGGATTTCTTTTTTTCGTTGCCAATTTGATGACTCTGTTCTACTACTAGGATAGCTTGGAATTCTAATAATTGGAATGTTAATGGGTGCTCTGGTTGCGACAATCCGAGGGTCTTCAGTCCTTTTCCCATGCAATCTGCCTTATTATTGTAGCAATAAATCTTGTCAATTCAACTATTCTTGGATCAAATTCTGCAATCAGGGAGTTGTAATGTGAGCCGGTTGAACTTTATTATTCGGAATGTTGATTCATTGGATGCAGAATGATAAAAGATGAATTGAGAGATTGACCTTGGGATATGCTTAGAGATGAGATGGGGTATCCCTCTGAGGGTCAATGGTAATAAAAACTGGTAGGATCTTGAGGTTTTGTTTGGAATCGTTACAACAAAATACAAAACATCAATCTCTAAACCATTGTTTCCACTATTTAGCATAAACACATCTATTCATGATTCCCAAATGGTCGGTCTTCCATGAATAACATGGCACGGGCCATTTGGATTTGGCCCTTTAGCCACACTTTTTTTTGTGTTAGCTATGCTTGAGTCACTTGTTGTCAGAATGATATTTAATATTTGATAACATCTATGCCAAGAAAACCCCAAAATAATGTGTTCCATTTCAGGACAAAAACATGAAGATGATTCTACCATCTATCATCATTTAAAGGGTAGTTAGATTGCAATTTCCAAGTTGCTCAAGCAGTGAATTTCTAAAAGATTACGAGGAGCATCTAACTACAACCTTGGCAATTAACAATCTTGAGAGTCCATTGAGATAGTCTTCTTTTATGGTGCCTTGTGCATGTCTTTGTGAGTTCTTTGGATATCTTAGTGGCATGTAGCCTGCAATACAAACATAAGAATTTTCATATGGATGGCATGCTTGTGGGACTTGGAGAGCTCAGTAACTCTAGAATTTTTCAAGCAACATGACCAATAGAATTTCAGGAAAACAAAGGAGACAACAATAGTCATTGAAAGAGGTTAAAGCTAACTCTTACATAGAATGAGAGGGGAAATAATGTTTAGAACTCATACATCCACCCTGCCTAGAAAATTTACATAACGCTAAGTCACTAACTAAGGTTCGTGAGTCATGTCAATACAGAAAGAGGCATTGTATTTGCTTCAGCAATTTGCAGTTAGGATAGAAGAATGAATTTCTTAGTTGGATAGCAGCAAACTCCAGATACTTTTAGTGACATATATTACATGAATTAGGAAAGTCATCCCAGAGTTTAGCAAGCTTTGAGGGCCTAGAATATAATAGTGGAGGGAAATTTTATTGTTGGTATCAATATGAAGATAAGCAAACACTTAGAGCAAAGAATAAATAAAACAAGGCTAGCCAGCCTCCCAAGGACTAAACCATGCCAGCGCACATTGAATGAGAAAAGTTCTTCACTATTAGCATGAGAGACTAAATAGATTTGAGCCCCTAACATTTGCTGTCAATGATAATGCAAATAACAGACTAAAAATATCAGCCAACCAAGATACCTGTAAAGCCACAGAAATGAAAACATATGCTAAGCCATTTACATTCAACAAATGTGTCCTACTTGAATTGTCTAACTTGAGCTATTTGTTTTCATTAGCATTCAATCATTATTCCTCTCCACAGCTAGTTGGCAACATTTATAGATAAAAGAAAAATCTCATACATGGTCATCCTATACTCCAATAGATGATTAATTTTTGATTCTTGTGTTCAAAATTATAGCTCATTGATCTCTCTTTTGTTAGCTATTAAGGGTAATAAAAAAATTCAATTTATATAGAAACCTTTAGAAAATCATAAGCATTGAATTAAAAAGGCCTACATAAAGATTTCTATGGAACCTACCTAAAGGCTACTATGGCTATTACATAAAGGTGAAGATTACCTCCATTGGATCTCATAAGGTTGTGATGGTTTCAACCTGTTGATAACAACTTTTATGAAACTTAAATGAAGGTAAAGATCTTGGCTATCACAACCACCATCAATGCTATTGGATACCTTATCCTCAAGTGTTAAGTTCTCATGCTCAAAGTGGAAAAAGCCATACACAATACTGAGATTATATGTTGCAACTAAGCAATACCCAGTCTATTTGGCGGGTAAACCCCAAGCATCACTCAACCCTTATAATTATAGTGGAGTAATCAATAAGTCCACATTTGTCAACCAACAGTCTATGAGAATATCACATGTATAGGCTGGCAATTAGTACACATAGAAAACCATGTGTTGCTCTCCCTATTGATAGGGCTGGCCTAATTTATGGAGAAGAAGTATATACTAAGTACAAGCTTGAACCCAATTTCCCCTTAGGTCTCTATCAGTTACCATGGCATTGCAAGACCTCTGAAACATGTAATTGCAACACTTGGACTTGCTACTTGGCATATCTTGCTATTTCAACTATACGCTCTATTTGATGTATGGAATCTTAATTAACTTTAGTCTATTGATTTCTTAGCATTCTTAACATTGTGAAATGTCATCACAAGCTGCTGTCTTTCAGCTTGCACTTAAGCAAACTTGAGACTACTAAGGATCAATATTGGATTTTCTTTAATGAATTATTTTCCCTAAATATTATTTTGTGGCATGTATTTTGCTAAAACCTTGTAATCATGGCCAAACATGACTTGTCATTTGTGTAGTAATGACTAAAAAAAGGCCTCTAAAGCAGCAAAAAATATCAAGTGAAAACCTTGCTACTAATCCCACATTTGTTAGCGCTGATGCAGCTAAAAGATTTTGTTCTTCTATAGTTAGAAAACAATGTATTAAGAAAAGTGGTTCTAGAGGTCCTAAAGATTCCATCAAAAATATCATTTAGCAGCGGTAGTGGGAGGAATTTGCAAAGCAACCAAGTCTAGCTTTGGTTCCTGTGATTAGAGAATTCTATGCCAATACAAAAGAGCATAAAGGAATGGAAGCTCTTGTAAGGGGAAAGTGGGTGCTATTTGATAGGGAGGCTATTAATAAAATTTATCAGCTCCCAAACATCGACCAAGATGAGTATTCTGAGTATGTTAAGCAAGGACCAAACTACTTGGAAAAAACCTACTTTCTCACAAACAAGTACTTGATGGAAATCTTCTAAATGGTTAATCATGTTTATCATCAAAACCAAGCTAAGAAAAATAGTTAGGATTAAAATTCTCCCCCCTTTTGATTTGATAAAACATTTGAGTGAATACCTTTCCGAAAGAAATTAAGCACATGGGAACTAAGAAAATGAAATTTTTGCTAAAACTAGGTAGCTCCCTGATGAGAATGCAAAATGTCATATTTTATTCTCCTAATACTTCATCTTTTGCACCTATTTGATTCCTAAATATA
>JAYJMB010088299.1:0-14444 GCA_036873735.1 Pouteria campechiana | reverse complement strand
TAGAAGTACCAGAGCACATTGCAGCAAAAGTTAAAGGGTAGGTGCTCAATAGAAAACAAAAGAAAAGACATAAATAAGGGTAGGTGTTCAATAGAAAACAAAAGAAAAGACAAAAATAAATAAATAAATAAAAGAATATTTACAACAGCTTCAACATATCAAGAACAAACAAGAAATGAGAAAGAGGGTAATGCATATGATGGTCAACTGATCAATATCTGTACAGTGCATATTGGCTGATATACGTTGAATGTTAAAGTTGACTACAGACTACTAAAATTTTGCTACCACATTATTTTCAGATGAACCATTGAAGCAAGGAATTGCATCTGGATTCCTCTGGACATGACCCCATTTTCACAAAGAAGCTCAATGACTCCTACTGGCTTTCTGGTTTAAGTGTGCTAGCTTTATTATTGTATATGCTGTCAGAAGCATCATGGTCAATGAAAGTTTATCACCTCATGAGAGGCTATATCAGTACAATTATAAATGAAAATGAATAATAAGTATCACCTCAATGGGATGTGATTCTTCAAGATCATCCAGCCAAAGGCCCTGTGTTGTTTGGTTGAGAAATTGAGTCCAAATTTTCCATTCAGGAAACAGGCAATCAGTTGCCAAATAGCTCACCTGAAATGCAATCGTTGACCAGATTATTCATGCGATTATGCAATGCTAACCAAGCAATAGGGACCTGATCAGTAATGTGGATTTGGTTGGAATGGGATGGAATGAAATGACAATTATTTCAGCAATAGAGGGAATGATGTCAGTTATAAAGTAAATAAAGTTGGAATAGATGGTGGGTAATAAATGAAAATATAGGCAATGATGGCAAAAAGTAGGATTGTTTTGAAAAGTGCATGCCAAATCGAGCCTTGGAAAATGGAATTTCCCAAACAAACCCATGCAAATCCATTCCATTCCATGCATTCGATCAAGCCATAAGTCAAGAGATGAAGGAACTCATGAGATGTACCCATGTAGCAAACCCCTCATTAAGCCACAAATGTGTCCACCATTCCATTGTGACAAGATTCCCAAACCATTGATGTGCCAGTTCGTGTGCGACAACAATTGCAACCTGCAGTTAAGATATCCATAATGAACCACCTTATCCGTGCTTGTGTGTCAGAACCAGAGCGCACATGAAGTTAAGCAACGAATTTCAATCAAAATCGTTAACTGCTTGAAATTCCAAGAACTTTTAAAGCATGTTTTGTTGAAGATACTAGTCTCTGTGAAATGACATGAAAAGATCTTGAACTATTAAAATCATTGAAATGTTGGCATTACCCGTTGCTTGTTAGCAGCTGCAGAATGTCGATCATCATAGAGCAAAGCCGTTTCACGGTATGTTACCAAACCATAGTTCTCCATTGCCCCAAAAGCAAAATCAGGTATAGCAATCATATCCAGTTTAGGTAATGAATATGGCATCGAAAAATAACTGGCAACTTCAAAGAAATGTTAGATAATGGAAATCAAGCCCATTAACCCCAACTTACCAAATAGATCAAAATAAACTATAACAAAACTCAAAAAGGAGAACGAAATGATTATTATCCTCTGGTCAAATTCAATCATTCCCAAAATCAAGGTATGCAACCATGTAAGGGAATGAATGTAGCAGCTAGTAACCAGCTAACGCTAACTAAATTGGCTCAACAAATGATGAAGAATCTAAATGCAATGTAGATAAAAAAAAATAAAAAATAAAACCCACTTCTTGTAGAGATCAAGTGTCTTGACAGCAACATCCAAAGCAAATTTCCCTTGATTTGTCTTACCAATCTGACAATACACACGAACCATGGTCCCTGAATAGGTAAGAAGATTAATCAAGAAAATGGATTGCTCATGTATAAGAATATTAAATGTTCATTGACCAAGCATACCATCAGATGTCATGCCTTCACTGTAATCAAACAAACCGACAACAATAGCCACCAAATAAGTTGACATAATTGGCGACTCCTGGAATGAAACTGTCTTGAGCTGCTCATCAACCTTTTCATCAATGACTGGCATATTGGACAAGGCTACCAGGTCTGAGGGCACTTCTAGAGTTATCTTGAATGTAGCCTGAATACAGTTTGTCAGCAAACAAGATTGCATAGATGAATAAATCTCCTGGATAACTATCTACATGCAAAATAAGAAATCTCCATGAATAGGTAGGGAACTTTCAGGGAATCAAACAATGTCATCAAGGTGTGAAGCAACAGTGGTAGATTTTATATATTCAAAGAGAATTAAACTGCCACATTTTCACTTAAAATTTTTATTTCATTTCCTAAGGAAAACATGTGAGATACTTTCTCACATTTAGATTGTGAAAACAAAGAAGGTATATAGGAACCAACAATCACAAAAGACAAAAGTTACCTTAACAGCAGGTTCATCCCAACATGGAAAACACCTGCGTGCATCTGCAGGCTCAAATTGTGTAACTGCCATTTTCTTCTCCTCCCCATTATGCTTGTAAACACTGGAAGAAAAATAAAACAAAAATTGATAAAAGGGGTGGCATTGTGTAAACATACCAATCTAGCAGCCACCATGACCACTAGAATCACCTTTTTGTGGTTGCAGGGAACATAACCTCAGTAGAGAACCATTCATGTCTTATACCTACAAAGATTGGAGAGAATTATTGCATCATGTTAACAACGTTTGAACCATCACATCATTGACTGAAGTCATGTTAATTGCTCTCTTTTCATTCTGTAAATAACATGCTCCTTTTGGTTGTTCATTTCTTGTTAGAAGGCATGATGTGTTAAATATTGCCAATTTTAATCAAGTGAGGCATTCATGTACTTTGTGTCCTGTTAGAACATGTGTCTTATCTTATGCCATACACATGCACACATGCCTTTTGGTGCTACACAGTGCATGAGCCAGAAGAAAAGTATATGACATGCTAATGGTCCCACAATAAACATGAGTTGTTTGGCTGAAGGATTTAATGTATGTATGGGTGCTTTTTCAACGAGAAGGGTGGCCAAATCCAAAAGTAAATCCAGATGGATCTAGTGTTAAAATGAAGAATGGGTATATTGAGTGATATTTCTTATCCCTCCACTGTGAAGTATGCTAAAGGCCAAACCACGTAAAGCTTGATGTCTCTTTTTATGTGCATGCCTCCAATGATCTGTACATGATACAGATGTGTATATTCCATTCATGAATGCTACCATGAAAGATCTATCTAATTATGATTCTCATCCCAACAAGGCGTATTAGAGCTCATGATTGAGATCAATGATCTAGGACAGCAGATCAGTGATTGTGATTGACACAGATTGGAAGTTAATAGCACTAATCTGGTTGTCCTAACATTGCAAATATGATGATGTGTAATCTCCTACATCAACTAGTAGATTTGGTGGGCACGACAACATGATACATGCAAATCCAGCAATCACTGATGTTGATCTAAGATAAGCAGCTTGAGATTTGGCTGATTGTAGACATCTGGAATGAGCAGATCTGTAATGTGAAGATCTAGATCGTGGATATCTAGATCGTGTAGATGCAGATTGCCTCTGAAGTGATCTAGTTAAATAATTGCCTAGATCTAGACAACTTTGCGACGGATCATGATTTGAGTGCAAAGCAGCAGTGGTGAGCAGAAGAAGTTTGTTTGATTGGCAGCAATAGGGGGATCAAGTAGATCTACAATTATAACAGGCGGTCAGTAGCTCGGGGCAGCAGATCTAGTGCACAGACGGTGAAACACCAATGGCAGGACAAATTTGATGGCTCAGTTTTCATCAAATGGTGAGCCATCAAAAAGTGGTGCATGCATCAAGGCTGTCCGCAAGAAAATCATATCTCATGAATTTTCTAATTGCGCTAGAAGAAGAACCAAATCTGATGACTGACAATTTTGTTGATTGATTAGCAATCTGGTGAGTGGACAACAACACAACCCAGCGTTTGAATTTGCTAGTGATTGATGTTGTTGATGAGCAATCAGCAGCATCAGAATTGCATCGGTGAAGTCCCAGCAGCAGGTTTTGTCATCAGCAGTGTTGTACATCAAGGCATCAACTGGAGTGGAATTGAGAGATAATAGAGCTTGGCCTACCTATGATGATTGAAATGGGTTTGAATGGAGCTTTCTGTGTGTTGATTGCAGGAACTGGCAGTCGGATGGCCCAAGCAAGCCTGGATTCTTCTATTATGGAGATGGCACATTCAGGTGTCATTTAGGTTGAGAAGAAAGAGGTTGATTGTCGCAACAGAATGGCTAGCAATGGTCGTGCACATGGTGCATTCAGTTTGCTAGAAATAAGAAGCGCAGTATGTTGTTGGTCTTTGTGACAGCCAGAGGATGAAAAGATCTGTTAAAGAAACATGCTCTCAATGTCAGAACTGTGAAAGGAGGCTGATCATTGTTGTAGATTGTCTAATGGATGACAATTGTCTATGGTTCCAAAACATCATGAAGCACAATCGAAACTATGGGTTTAAGTGACATTGAGCCTTAGATAGCACCATTCACTATTCTAACATGTACTGTTAAGGAAACAAGGATTTAAAATTAAAAAGGAAAGAAAAAACAAATAAATACTCCAATCTCTCATATAAAAGAGGAAAAATACATTAATATAAGGATAAAGTACACGTTAAATGCATGTCCTTTTCTTTAATTCGTAGCTCCACTAGTACACTCATTATCTATACAACATCAAGAAAGAAA
Source organism: Pouteria campechiana (assembly GCA_036873735.1). NCBI lineage: Eukaryota > Viridiplantae > Streptophyta > Magnoliopsida > Ericales > Sapotaceae > Pouteria > Pouteria campechiana. The sequence goes on along the minus strand of JAYJMB010088299.1, from coordinate 9,730 downwards.
GATTTTAAAAAAAAAAAAAAAAGCCCATATCAAGTAAAGTGGGTCCCATACACGTTGCATGTGTGGCCTTAAGAAAGGTACATGCCAAGAAGATTATACAAAAAAAAATTAAAAGGCAATATTAGTGGTTCAAGGTATAAATTTATGGTTTTATAATGTTACAATTTTAATGGACGGTTCAATTTGAGTAGATCTTGGTTGGTTGCTGTAGATCTGTAATATCATGCAAAATCAACAGTAATTAGCTATTTTCATTTAGTTGTTCAAATTGTGAGCCACATGCACACCCACTACCAACCATTTATTGCATTCTTATTCAGTTTTTCAAACCAGTGAAAGTCATAATTTTAGGACTTTCACAACCTTCCACTGGCCACTACCATCACAGTTTTAGGACTTACGGGCTCAGTGACATCCATTATCAAGTCTAAAATTCATGTTGTCCATGTAACATTGCACACTTTTGATGCATCAAACCAACAGAAAATGAAGTGCAACTAGCACAAACACAGCAATTCATGTTGTCACCAACAAAACCTATCAGATCCATTGCAAATTCATAAGCAAAACCAATGAACAAACACAATACATCTGCAATCTACTTTTGCTCTAGCACATTGATTTGCACCCTTGCAAAAGCTTTCTCAAGCTACTATGCTATTGATTAAGAACATTTGACCAGCTATTGAAAAATATACATTAATAGCATGTCATCATAAAGAAAATACTCAAGATTTATCTAACTTTAGCAAAAATAAGTTTATATCACATTTGCATTCACATGCATCAATCCATCCGGCAATCTCTATTGCTATCCATAATGCTACTACGTCATTATTATGCATGGAGATAACTCCACCTTAAACTTGCAACCATCACTACTTAAATGCATCAAACTACTCGCCATTATGAGCATCATAATGCAACTACAATCATTCATTGCAATCATTATCAGCCTCAATCTGTACTCACTGTGCTTTATATCAACTTCAACGAACCTGATCAATCTAGATTTACTCAAATGTGCTTAAAATTTTGTCATTCCAAAGTCCAAACCTGATAAAACATTATCTGTCCCAATTGACATTGATTATTGTGATCTATTCTGACTACATCCAACAGCATAAAAATCTACTTGATCTGCATCATTGTAACCGCAACACCTGAAAATTTGTGATCTGACTCTTAAATCATCAATCATTATTAATTATATATGAACAATTCATTGAAATTATGGCACCAAAAACCATAAATGTAAACATTGGACTACTAATCTACCCCGTTAGATATTCTGATACAATCTTCTTAGTAAGGATCTTTCTTAGGACCACATATGCTACATGTGTGGGATTCACTCTACTTGACATAGCCTTTTTCATCTTTATTAACATAAAACATATATGGTTAATGTACTAGTAGAGCATTGAAACTGGAGAAAAGGACGTTCATTTAATACATACTTTCTCCTCCATTAATGCATATCTCCCACTCCCCATGAGAGATATGGGAGCATTTAATGTTTTCTTTTAAAAAAAAAAAACCATTATCTCCTTCACAAGACACTTTAAAACAGCAAATGGTGCCATCCACAGATCACCCTCACTTTGATCCACGGTTTCATTTGCACTGTACAACCCTTTAGAGCCGCAAATGATTCACATCAATTATACAATCTCCAGCAGTAATCGACTTTCTTTGTTAGTTCTAATGCTAAGAGAATTTTTCCTTGACAGATCATTTCGTCCTTTAACAAACACAAAGACCCACAACTGACAACATGCTCAACTTATAGGTTACCAACAGAAAACTTCGTGGTCTAATATGAGAACTATAAGGAAGTTCTCCGTGACCTCAACCCACCCATAGACGTTGGTCAAGCCAATGCTGCCAAAAGCAACCAAGTGTTTATTGTCTTGGTGCTTGGTTGGTGATCACATCAGTTCATAGGAATTCATTGTATATAAAGCTAAATTTCCCATAAAAATCTCATCAACAATGCTTAGGTTGAAACTGATATTAAACATTTGCAGCCCACCAATTTAGTCTAGCTTCCAATTATGACTAGATTGGGCATTAGGAATTCAAGCTTTCTATGCAGCATATTACCACAGGGAATTAATTCATAGGCCATATCAATGGAAGGAAGGCTATGTTTAGCCGTTGTACAAAGCAACTTTTGTATAGAATCTTCCTGCCCTCATCTGAACTTTTTATTACCCGGTATCGCAAATAAATATCTAGGGATTGTTATGTTTTTCAAAGGCGAATCCATAAACGGTTGCCCATTGTTAAGGTATAAAACATTATCATGAAAACTATTCCATTTAAGTTTCAAGCTTCAAAACATCTGTCGAGCATTCTACCCCCTAATTTCATTTTAGGAGATGCCTGAAAGCAATGGTTTTGATGTATACAATCTTACAACTTCTGCCAGCCTAGCCTAGCTCAATCTAAACCCAAAATGAACCAAGGGAAGGAAAGGTCGAAACTTTAGAAGAAGAAGAATACCTTCTCTAGAATCCTTTCATCCGGTCATTTAGCGTTCCTACAAATCCAATACCCAGGATTCCTTTCCCAAGCGGGAGAAACCCATCAAACCCGATCACCAAGATCTCGTCTTCCTCGACCAAGACGACTTCCGAAGGGCGGTAAAGATCCTGAAGTATCCCGTCCAAAGAAAACGCATGATCTTCGACGTTTTCGTCTTCTAACTACAGCAATCGAATCAAAACAAGACGAAAAGAAGAGAGAAAGAAAGAAAGAAAGAAAGAAAGAATCAGCTTCTGCCTTGTTGGAGTGAAGACACTTGAATGAGACAGATGAGGCATCGATGGAGAGCTCGGCGGCATTGACGACGAGGAATCTGGTCTCGGCGGTGATATCAACGACGATTTCGACAGCGCCGGTGAATTTGCAAGCAGAGAGATCGGGTTTTAGCTTCAGCTCGTAACGTTTCGGAACTGCGAATTTCGGCAGCCGCGGCTGGCCTTTGAATTGCTCTATCACGGCTCTCCGAGGCTCTGCCATCCTCTGCTTCTTTCCTTCCCAGTCTCTTACACCAACGGTTATATAAGCATCACTCCACTCCCTTCGATCATTTTGAGGCAAGAGGGCGTTTAAAAAGGTTGTTTTTTTTCCATTTAATACCCAAAAAGTTTTTTAATTTTGCACTTTTTTACTGTAAGGCTTTAGGTAATTTTCCACTCTCTTTTCATATATTTTTTAATGTAATTTGATATCTTAAATTATTAATAATCTTCTTTTTATTTATTATTATCTATATATTTAATCATTATTTTATATCTTTTGTATAAAAAGCCTATTTATTTTATTTTTATTTATTTATTTTTAATTATTACCCTTTATTATATTACATCACTGTCTCACATTTCATATTCTATTTTTCTCATCTTTTTTTTCTATTGCGAAATTGACCCTAAATTTTAACTTCCCTTATTTATATCTCTTTGACACAAATTGTACAAAATTACATTCAGTCTGAAAATAACTCAATCAATTTCAAAATATGTTAAATGACAAAAATATACTTTCATATAATTGCATAGTATTTGTGATTTTTATACCCATTTTAGTTTTTTTCTTGGATCTAAGCCAAGTATCATTCTTATTATCAACTTTTTTATCTAAAACTTAAATTGTATCTAATAAAAAATCATATGAGCCATCAATTTAAGTAAATTTTTAAAACTAAATATAAATTATCAAAAAATTTGCTTTAATTAAACATTCATACCTTTGAAAGTATTTTTTATAAATAACATTATTTTAAGGGTAATTGTCATTTTAAATAAAATATCCACTATGACTAAGGAAAACAAAAGGACATTTTTTATTTAACTTAATTTTGGAGCAACTTCAAGTTATTTTTTGATAGAAGGTAGCTTTGCATAATTTGTGTTAAAAATGAGATATAAATATAAAAATTAAAGCTTATAATTCAAAAAGTGTATAGTTGTAAAACTTAAGGTGTGAATATGCAAAACCTCTATGGTGAAAAACAATTATTTCTTGTTAACCCAGAAATCATGAGCTTTTTGATAAGTTACTCAATGAGAGTAAAAAACAATATTCACAAACTTTACATTTCTAAAATCTAAACAATCTATATTGTAGATCTACTTATATGTAGCATGTTAAATAAATTTTATTATTAAAAAATATATGTAATTTTTTTACATTATTAAATTTTATTAATATTGGATGGCTGAAACTATTTTTAAACTTCAATTGACTTTGATACGATTTGAGCAGCTTTGATATAGTTTGATGGATTTCCACAATAGTGGGTTTTAACAATGGACTATCAAACTATTTTTTAAGTACTAGCCTTTGACGGATTTTGATAGTCTTTGATAAGATTTAATGGGTTTAATGGTGGGGTTTTTGATGAGTTTTAATGGGTTTAAATACTAAGCTTTGATCTGATTTAATGGATTTGGCATAATTTGATTGAACTTGATGAGACTGATAGGATTTGATTACACACTTTTTTTCTTAATGTTTGACCTATTTAAATATCAAATTATTTAATTTTTAATAATTATTTAAATTTATATTAAATTAACAAATTTGATCATCCCTATGAAGAATAAACATTAGAGAATATCACTATAGGACCAAGATCAAATATTGGTCTGTGGAGATTTTTAAAATCTTTTCATTTAATAAATTTATTTATTTGATCTAAATTATTATAATTATTTAGAAATAAATATGTTAGTATGATTTAATCCTTATATGGGTATATCATAAGAAAATAATGATTTTAGATCTTTAGATGCTTATGAAAACTATAATAAATATAATCAATTTATTTTTGTTTAAATTAGTAAGAAGTAGAAAAGTATAATTATAATAAAATTATTTTAGAAAAATAAAGAATAAGTGTTTTGATGTTGGTTATAATTTGTATAGTGGTAATTTTTTAATGTTTTAAACTTTGCGAAGATTAACAAATCTATTAATTTAATATAGATTTAAATAATTATTTAAAATTAAATAAATTAGCATAATTTAAAATTTGAATAGATTAAATCTTAAAAAATAATGAAATAATAGATCCCACTTAAGGAATTCGTGGTTCGGCTAATGTATCTCTTAATTAGATGCTTCTACATGCGCTTGAACTGATGCACTTGAAAATCTCAGGAGATTTTATTTTCTATCTAGCGTATCTCGCAACATTGTATAATAATGATCACAATAATGCCATCCCACGTGGCTTTCTCTAATTTGCAGCGCATTAGGCGATCCGTAATCATCAAGAGTCACATAGAAATGGACAAACATGGGGGGAAAAGTACAAATGGATCACCAGCGAGAATAAACCATTTCCAAAAGAACGGCTATAATCTCTCGGTTGAGAGTTGAAACCGACAAGAGAGAGACTGACTGCTGTGGCAAAGGAAATAGACAGACAAGCCCAGGGATCTGCCCATTTCGTTTTCCACGTTCGTTTAATGTGATTTGATATCTTAATTATTAACAATTATTTTTTTATTATTTATATTTTCAATTATTATTTTTCATCTGATAATTTGAACCATGAATTTATAGCAAGCCAAAATACTGGCAGGCCTTTGTTCCAAAATTTAGCAGCTTTTTGAGGGTTCCATAAACAAAACAAAACTTATATTTTCATCTGGCCATAATCACCGAAGATAAGCTGAATCAAACGTAGCCTTGGAAGAATCCTCGTACGAATCTGGAAAGCTGGATTGAACCTCCCAATCGATGTTTTTTTTTTTTTTTGGGTTGGGGGGGGGGGGTCCGCGGGGGGAGCGGGGCGCGCTGGGCATCTTTAGAGCATCTATCATCTTCCAATAAACTTTCTTATGTGTGTGCGCTTAAACTCATACCATATCGTCGGCTTCTCCAATGTAAGTTCCCTGGAGACCGTGTACGTCCCTTTCTCATACGTGCATCCAGAAGGATTACAAAAAGACAAATTACTAGGAAATCCAATTATCCTTAAATTGAAACTAGGATGTTCAGATAGGTTACTGATGAGGAGGGATATACTTAACCAATTACCTATAAATAGATTAGTGCATTGAAGGATCGGTGACACATTATATAATGTAGTAGGTTATGAGCTAAAGGATTGAACTGATTGAAAAGTAAAATTTTAGATACTTTAAGTATTCTTACTGTTTACGTTATTTACCGTGGATTTATGGGCTTTTGAGTCCTGTATTTTGCCAAAGTTTTAGTGAATCCGTGTATGTGAGATAAGCCAACAGTGAATTCATATAAGAAATTCCAGCTTCATAATAAAGATAGGGATTTATTAGGGGGACGGTTGAGATAGGAAAGTTATCATGTAAATCCTAGAAGTTTTCCCGGAAGAGAATGAGAGGGTAGGTTACGAAATTGTGTTGATAAAGGACATGTGTGAGGCATCCTTGATATATTTCTATAACCTATTTTTTATAGTAAATTGATTATCTTTTTCCCTTGGTTTTTTCTTTCTAAGTTGAAGGATTTTTCACATAAATTTTATTTTTTATTGTGTCATTAATTAGGATTTTTCATATAAATCTTATATCTTTATTGTGTCATTAATTATGCCTTTAATCTATGTATGTATGACCTTGTGTATATGGTCATGATCTTCAAATTAATATCAAAGCTTCCACAACAAATAGTTTCGGAGCTTATGATTGATAGATTGCTCCGAGCAGTAGATTGATGTTGGGTTGATGATCAAGAGATCATGAACTCCAAGATCAGGATGGCATGATTAACATGGATTTCTAATTAAATATGGATTGAGGGCAACAAGGATGGTTGTTGCGCTACTGGATGTGTGATATGGGTAAGCTATTGTGGGGCCCAGTCTGTTTGGTCGTTGGAAAATGGGGAGCTAGTCGGATGGTGATCATGGATGGATTGAGAGGCAGCAGTGGTGATCATCGAAGTAGTAGTAGAAGGCTGGTAGGCGTGAGGTTGAAGTGTCTGTGTGAAGGAAGAAGACAAGCATGAAAGCAAAAAGAAAATGAAGAAAGGAAAAAGAAAAGAAAAGAAAAGGTGGATAGCAGTGGATTTTTGCCAAAGAAGAGAAAGATAGGTGACGGGCAGCGTCAGACAGAGGTGTGGCATTCAGATGCAGTGCCGGAGCGTGATAATTAAAGCTAGTGGCTAGCAACGGTCGTAGATTTGACAAGCGTGAAGGAGAAAATGACAGTAGTGTTTTCTGTTTTTTTTTTTTTTGACGATCTGAGATGAAGATCCAGTGAGGCAACACTTCTTCAGAAGTCAAAATGGCGAGAAGGCTCCATTGGACGGAGCTGATCGTTTGATGGACGATCATTAGTGGCGGCACTAAAGAGGTAGTGGCTAGATCTTGGGCTTGAATGAAAGAGGAAGGGGAAGCACCACGTTTTGGTGCATTGAGGTGTATTGAATCTGTACACATATGACCCATGTTCGGTGATCTTTGAGTCCAATTTGGGTGTTTTAGGCGTTATTTTTCATATTTTTGGAAGTTGTAAACACAATGGTAGAGAAAGATTGGGAAGATTATGTTTAAATGATGTGAATTTGATATGATGTGCAAATCAATGATGATTTAGTAATGATCAATGATCTTTAGGGCAGATCCAACATTTTGAGATGTTATGATTCATATGGACAATATAGATGGTACATCATTGGGTGTGATCAAGGTGGCTCATGGTGGTTGAGGTTGATCAGGTTTGATCAAGTTTGGTGTAGCAAAGATGTGAGCAAATATGAGTAGGTTAATAGAGTGCGTATATTGTTAGAAGTTGATTGTGCACATAGATGGTTTAGATCGAAGTAGAGTAGTGAACTACATAAATGATTGTGGTATAGATGTGGCATTGGTTGATTGTTTGTCAATATATGCAATGTGCAAAGGGTATATAGCGCATAGAGATTAGACATAATTGATAGCACTTGTATTTTTAAAACTGTGATCAATGGTAGATGGTGGTGAGTACACATCTAAAAAAAGATAAGCATAATATGCAAATATGCTAAAAGCATTCAAATCAAACCTAAACTCCCACACCATTCCAATCAAACCCAAACTCCCATAGCATTTCAATCAAACCCATAATGCCGTAGAAAAATCAATATTATATAAAGTAGAGAAACCAATGCCACACGAGAAGGAAAAAAGCAATTCTATATAAGAAATGACATAAGAGACAAAAAATTTAATATTATATGATTATATGAAGTAGAAAGACCTGGGAGATGATGACAAAATAGAGTATATTGTAGTTGTGAAATCATGGAGAGGTGAGAATAGCCATAGCTATTAAATCATGGAGAGAAAGCAAATCATGGTAGCTGGCGAGGAGTCAAGAGGCAGAGATAGTTAAAGATGTTACCAATGACTAGAGACGAAAGGTATGAAGGATTAATAAAAGATACCCAATGCTCATGCTACTTATGGGGAGATTAATAGGGTGCCTATCCTTTGACAAAGAAGAAATGTTTTCAGTCTTTCGTTATCATCATTGTGATGTCGGTCACCATGATGGGTCAAAAACCCAAATGGGTGTTAAGGTTGGATGCTGCCATAGAGAGATAACAAAGAAGGGGTTTTCCAATCTTGGCAACATTGTCGATATGTTTCCAATCACTAGTTTTTTCAGTGGCAATTATGAGGAAAAATATTAAGGTTGGTTATGCCTAAGGAAGAGAAGACTAGAAAGGAAAGACTAATGGGAGAGTTGTTTATGCAAGCTAAAAGAGTAGGGGGCCAAAGTGGGAGAGGAGTGCTCGCAGGCTCTTTTTTATTTTTTATTTTTTTAAAATAAAGGCATTAAATAGGGAATGGTTGGACTTGTTTCCATGGTTTGACTGAGCAACCTAAACTATTCAAGCAATTTTATGTTATATTAGAAAGCTAGATATCAATTTAACAACCTTCTCCATGGTTCACGGTTGGACTGGATTAACCAGGCGGTCCGGTCCGGTATTCAAAACACTGGTTGCACTAGTATGCAGGTGGCGTATGATTTAACATATATATAATTTTGACATATATGTGGTACATAGGATGTGGAGCTGATGTGCATATGATAGATTGTGGTTTTGCATACACATGAAGAGACAATGAGTACGAAGATAGTTGGATCTCTTATACTCATGTAATCATTTGAGCAAACGGGGATGTTATAGTTAAATGGTTGTACATGGGAAGTAGTCATAGAGGCATGTGCATCTGGCTAATTCAGAATGCAGGTGGTGATAGTACGTGTTATGTGCAAATGATGACTAGTCGAAGGTGCAACAAGGTGCTCGGGAAAAGCTCTGAGAAGAGACAAGGAAGATGGTGAGATGTTCACTGAGAGGTAGTCTTCTTGATCTCTGCTTGCGGTGGTATGATCTCTTTGAGTGCTATTAAAGGAAAGAGATGAAGTCACAAGATTGCACAACGGTGGATTGTGTAAGGCATCTCAGGTGGAGATGCAGGTCTTACTAGTTTAGGTTTGGTAGAAAATAAAATAATTGATGAAAAGTTGAGGATTGACTTGTAGGTGGTGGTGACACTAGTTTGATCTTCAAAAGCTAGCTTGATATCTATAGAATCCAAGCCTAAGTAGAAATTTGATGGGTTTTTGTGTCTTATATTGTACAAAATTCTTAGTGGGCTTGTGTGTGTGAGATTGACCTAGAGTGAGTAGGAAGCTATATAATGAGGTCTCAGTTAAGAATTTACTTTGGGGGGGGT
>JAYJMB010088298.1:0-19677 GCA_036873735.1 Pouteria campechiana | reverse complement strand
GAAGAACGGGCAAATTTGAGTCTGTGTTGATTTCCACAATCCCAATGAAGTTTGTCTAAAAGATGAGTTCCCATTGCCACACATAGAACTCCTCATCGATAGCATATCGCTCTATGATACATTCTCATTCATGGATGGTTACTCTAGTTACAACTAAATCAAGAAGGCGTCATTAGATGAGGCATTCACTACATTTCGCACTCCAATGGGTATATTTTGTTATAAAGTTATGCCATTCAAATTGAAGAATGTAGGAGCAACTTATCAAAGAGCCATGCAAGTCATCTTTCATGACATGCTTCGCAAGCATGTTGAATGCTATGTCAAAGACTTGGTGGAAAAATCCAACAATCATAATCAACATCGTGAGGATCTACACACCATCTTTCTACATTTGAGGAAAAACAAACTATGTATGAACCACTCAAATGTGCATTTGGAGTTGGGTCAAGCAAATTCTTAGGATTCATTTTCTGTCATCAAGGAATCGAGATGGATCCTCAAAAAATCAAAGGTCATCAGAAATATGCCTCCCTAAAGGAACATAGAAGATCTAAGAATCTTGTAGGGGAAATTATCCTATATTAGAGGATTGTTCACCAACTTGGTGGGTAGATGTCAACCATTTCACTGCCTATTCAAGAAAGATACAGCCTTTGTTTGGGATGTAGCTTGCCAAAAAGCCTTTGACACCATCAAAGAACTACTTCGTAACCTGCTAGTTTTAGCTACACTATCCAAATGCAAACCCCTTATTTTGTACATCTCCATGGACGGGCAATCCCTAGGGGCATTGCTCGCTCAGGAGAATTAAAGCAGCAAGGAGCAAGCATTGTACTACATTTGTCATTGATTGATCAATGTAGAACGCAACTATTCTTCGATTGAAAAGACAAGCCTTACATTAGTGTTTGTAGCCTAAACGTTAATACATTACGTCCTTGCCCATGAGATCAGGTTAATCTCTAGGTTAGATCCACTCTAGTTCTTGATCACTTGCCCAATGTTATCAGGATGATTGGCAAAGTGTCATTATTATTGTTAGAGTTTGACATCACCTTTATCTTGTGGGAAGTTTTAAAAGGGCAAGTTCTAGCTAATTTCTCTTGCAGGATCAACTTTGAAGGTGGCACATGTTTGATATCTCCATGAAGCTAGCACTAAAGACATGACTTAGCAAATTGCAGTGGCCAATAGCAGCCTAGGCATTTAATCCATCTGTAAAATCTTTGACCAAACGGATGTCCAAGTACATACGGAATCTCTTCTCTATTTTGACATTGGGGCCAGAGTCCATCATAAGCTTGGTGATACAATGTATTATTGTAGTACATGTATCGAGTAACTCTTTTCCTTAAAGTTGACCTCTCTTGTGAATCTTCTCGCAGGATTCAATACTATAAGAAATCAATGTACGGAGTTGCCAATCCTCTTCCAAGGGACATGCCTACATCTTAACAACAACCAATTACTTCTCCAAATGGGCAGAAGATTATTCTTATAAGAGAGTCAGAGCCAAAGAAGTAATAAAATTCATCAAATTCAAGATCCTATATTGATATGGTGTCCCACACCAGATCACTTCCAATAATGGTAAGCATTCAAGAATGAAGAAATAGAGAGGTTTTGTTGAAAGTAAGGCATTAAGCATGTCTTCTCCACACCTTACAACCCATAAGGTAATGGATAAGCAGGGGCATTTAACAAAGCAATCTTGAGAATCATGAAGAAAATGGAAGATAAGAACAAGCAGGATTGGTATCTCAAACCACTCATCGCGCTATAATTAACATAACTCCATACTCTATGGTGTTAGGGGCAGAGGCGGTCTTACCTTTGAAAGTGGAATTGTCATCATTAAGAGTTGCAATGCACATGAGGTTGATAATGGACAACAAGCTAACTTGCGGTTCAAGGAACTTGCCAGGTGGTATTGTCTTCAGTGTGGCAAGTAGTAAAGTGTCGTGCCTTCAGCTTCAGCTGCGGGGTTGCAGGCGCTACCTATAGGTGCCTATAGTTGTTCAGGGACTTCATGTTGAACCAAATCATATATATGGTGAACAATTAGGTTTTGATGATGAGCAACAACATATGAGTGAATACTTGTGATACTAACAATTGTGTTCCCAAGTATTATAGAGATAGATATAAATGATGTATAGGGAAGCAACTCAAATACAATGGATAGCATATACAGAGAATGAGTCAGCAAACAAAATCCAATAATCAAAAGAAGATAAGAATGCTCAGAAAGAATGACAATAAAACTTTAAAAAGAAGCCATAAAGTACATCTATAGCTATGAAGTTCAAGTCTCAATGCATGATCGAATAAAACTCCTACAGATAAAGTCAGTATTAGATAACATCTGCCTTAGACAGATTCAGATAAATTGTTTCATGGACAAGTCAGATAAACTACTTATACTCAACATCTATCTACAACACAAAGATAAATTCAATTTCCAGAAGCAGAGATGAAATGAAGCTGAACTCAAATAAATGAAGAGCTAAAAATGGAGTTGAATTACTCAAGCATTTGTCTCTCATAAAAGTTCAACCTTGAACTAAAGAAGATCAAGGAACTTGCTAAAATCCTCTACAAAATGATATAAAAGACAAAGAAGAAGCGACATAGTAATCATAGATGAATAAGCTTACTTGGTCTGCCATCTTCAAGTTCATCTACCTTTTGTAATAGACAAACCAACAAAGTGACTGTCGATTCTTCTATGCCTCAACGAATTCATTTGTTACTTTTAACAGATAAACCATCAGAAAAATTGCTAGAAAGAGGATTCATCTGCGTCTTGTAACTTCATCTATCGCTTATGATAGACAAACCAATAGATGAACTATTTGAAAGACTTCATCTATGGCTAGCAACTTCATCTATAGATCTCTAAGATAAACAACAGAAAAAATCAATTCGTCTGCCATGAAGAAGCCTTGTTCGCACCAACAACAGTCGTTTGTTACTTACAATAGACAAACTAATAGACAAAGCTACTTCTTTTGATGAATAGTAAAAAGAAAAACTTCATCAGCGCCTCTAATAAACTATTATATAGGTTTTCTTAGAGCTAATTTGTCTATTACTTACAAGAGACAAACTAGGACTTGATCAGACAAAGTCCTCAGACAAACTATAGCTGAATCTCTATAGCATATCATGATGCATAGAAGCTACTTGTAGCATACATTGTTGACTACACTCTCTAGTTAAGCTTTCATTTGAAGCAGATTCTAATAAACAAACTGGGCAAATCGAGCCTAGCTGAAGATGGAAAGAAATTCAAAGGAAAACAATTTTCACTCTGATAAAGATTGCAATTCTCAAAGGTTGCATCCCTTTAGGCTTAATGAGCATCTTTCCAAAACAGTGAAGAAAGTTAGTCATGCAAAAAGTCTTTATCCAGTGTTTGCTAAAATTGGAAAGGCATCTTCTTCAAGGACGATGCTGTAGGCTTTCCAGCTACAACAAGTTTATCAAGAAGATCGCTTTTTAATGGGAGAAAATTTAGAATGATGTTCAATGTTCAAAGAAAGCCAGCTACCTCCAATGGAGAAAAATTTTTAAAGTAATATAAAGGTAGTGCAGTGTCAACGAAGAAGGTTGAGGAAGCTGTAGCTAATCACCCATATGAGTTTGTGGTGAGCTCAGGAAAACAACATTGTATGAGTTGTTAGTGAGCTCTGGAAAACCAATAAGTTTGCTAGTGATCTTCAAAACCAGAAGAGTGTTGGGAGTACTATGTATATGCCTCCTGAAACTGGAATCCAGAAGAGTGTGGGGAACATTGTATGCACCCCCTAGAGCTAGAATCTAGAAGAGTACTAAGAGCACTAGTGTATTTCCATTATATGGGATATAATGGAACCCAAGGCACAATGAGTGTGTGCTCTTGGAAGAGTGGATGTAGGGATGGGGTTCCTGAACCACTATGAAAATTGTATTGTTTGTGTGGGTGTTTGCCTATTTATTTTCTTCTTCATTACTTAGCATGATATTTTCACATACATTATCACATACATGCAATAACTTTCTTGAAAAGAGAATAGCTAAGGAAAGCAGAAATTATGCTTAAAGTAGAGATCATATTAGTGCGAACAACTATGAAAATCAGATATGCACTACAATATCATTTTTGCATAGCACATTAATCTTTATTTGGCCATAATTTTTATATGCTCAATTCACCCTCCCCTCTTGAGCTATCTACTACATGGGACCAACAAGTGGTATCAGAGAAGGCTTCGCAAGTTAATTTTGAATACCAGAATTTAACTTGTGAAGAAATTCTAACGGCCAAATTGTTACACAACATTCCTACTTAGGGATAAGTTATTTGCAAACTTTTATGCATTAATTATATTTTTTATAGATTCTAAAAAATTTGAAATTCTTGTCTCCCACCAAGTTTTATAAAATATCCATATGTAGCTTTCTTAAAGATACATGAGAAATTATATCTGACAAAGCTAACAAGGTCCAAAAAGACCCAAGCAATTGACTCTATGCATGAGCTGAAGAAATGAGAAATCAAAAGAATCAAATAATGAAAAATCCAGAAACATGAAGATAATCAAGTAAGCATTTTTCAATATCTTAGCAATTCAAGACAATGAGGTAACCTTCAAATCTAAAGTCTCAAACTTTCAAGAAATTTATATTTGCTTTAAAGCTTTGGTTATTTAAAAATTAATAGTATATCATTTTGAATTCCATGTACATTGAGTTGTCTACAAAATAAAAATAAAAATTGAAAGTATATCATTCTGAATCGTTTATGCATGCTCCAAATTATATACCCTTCATTGATACACATGATATAAAGCTAAGAAATTAGTCTCTCAAATCTTTCTAAATCAAAATCTTCTAATCATAAGTCAACCAATATCATCCTCTCGGACAATCATATATATCTCAAATCAAAAATAAATTGAAAACCACATTATCTCATATCTTCTAGCACACAAAGTCACCACTTTGTTTGTAGGATTGTCTGAAGCCACCTAATTCATCTGAAGCCCTAGAGGTTCGACTGTAGAAACCCCTCTTATAATCTCATCTTAGACTCAAATCTCTCATTCACTGTTAGCGACAAAGTCCCTCCTCAGAAAAAAGGCGATTCAAATTCCCATTGTTTCCCTCTTCTCTCCTCATCCTCTTAGCACCATTTTCTTCTACTTATCTCGCTGCCAAAAACCCCCAAGCTCTTCCACATCAAAACCCTAAAACCCCAATTGATGGAGATGACAGATTCAAGAACTATAGAGAACATTCCAGCATCCACATCCAGAGGGAAAAGGAATAGAGAATAGTTAGAGGAATTGCATGCATCTTGGAAGATCAAAATGCGGGAAAATAGATTTCTACAGGTAACTTTCTGAAATGATGAACAAAGTTACCAAGAATACATGAATAAATATGTTAATAGAAAGGTGCTAAAGGGTAGAGCCATTGATTTCAAAATCTTTGAAAAGATGGAGCTAGAAATCCATGATGGGATAAGCTTTCAAGGGATAGAAAGATCATATGAGCCGCAGAGATGAAACCTATCCCAAAATGGTGAAAATACTCCTCTACATCTATAAACCTAAGCTTAGGAAATCTTTGATTGGAGATAAGAAAATAGATTTGTCCCCTGAAAGTATTAGAGAGTGTTTGAATCTTCCTTTGGTTGAAAACCAAACATTTGAGTGGCCAGCACCTAGAAGAGAGTTGTTCTCACAACTGATAGGGATGTATATTGGTGACAATGTAAAGAATCTAAATCCCAAGCATCTAGAAGTGAATCTAAGGCTTGCTCACCTAATCCTAAACAACAGCATTTATCCCAAGATTGGAAGTAGGGATAATGTTTCTGAGAAAGATGCAAAGATTCTTTGGGCATTGAAGTATAAGAAGAAGTTGGATCTGGACAAACTAATGTCTGTATAGCTCTATCAAGTCAAATCATCAGCAAGGCATCCTCTGCCCTATGGAATGACAATGGCTCAAATACTGAAAAAGGCAGAGTTGGATTTATCATATGAAGTTCCAAAGATGTTCAAAATTTCAAACACAATTGATGAATTAACGCTGAAAAGGATGGGAATATCCATATCATCAAGTGGTACAGCCACTGAGAAAGCTAGAGGGCCAAGACAACCAAAAAGGGTTAGATAAGAAGAAGAAGTGGAAGAAGAAGCAAGAAATGAGGAACATGACCATACATGAGGTGCCACATTTCTAATCTTCTTATTATCTTCTCTCTCACTAGAACTTGTGCTAGATGACTCATCCTTGTTTACACACAACCCTTGTGCTATTTGTTTCCTGGATTGTCTTCTAAATTGCTTATCACTTGTCTTGTCTCTCTTCTCCTTTCAATACACATTATCTTCATTTGGACATTCAACTTGCATATGTCCAACAACCCTACATTTGTAATACTTAGGTAATTCTCTTTTTCATTCTCTTCTCTTTTTTTCATTGACTCTAAGTTGTCTCCTTAAGATATTGCCTCTATTGCTTTTGAAAAATTTCTTGAATTTTCTTATAAGTAGTGCAATATCATCCTCAGTATTTGAGGTGGATTCACTACTACTTTCCTTGGTAGCCTTTAGAACCATTGTCCTCTTTTGTCTACTTGGCTCTTTTATCTTACTTTTGACTAGCTCATGTGACATTAGTGAGCTAATAAAATCATCTATTTTTAGCTCATTCAAATCTTTTGCTTCTTTGATGGTTGTGGCTTGTTTATTCCAGGACTCAAGCCATGCTCGAAGAATTTTCATCACCTATTCAGAATTAGAAATTTCTTTCTTCAATCCTTTGGGAGCATTAGTAATCTTAGAAAATCTACCGTATAATTTAAAAGTACTTTCACCTTCTTTCGTCTTAAATTTTCTAGTTCTCCCATGAGAATGTTCTTACTAGTTCCTTTCACTAGGGGGGAAACTTCATAGATGGGGATAAGTTTGTTCTATATCTCCATGGTGGTTGTGCTTGATGTTACTTTATCAAATTTATTAGTATAAAGTGCACAAAATAAGTAATTCATAGCTTAAATTTGAATATGCAAAGTTTATTCCATCGAATAGGGGTGATTAAGTGGATGATTGCACCTCAGCAAATATATAGGATGAAGATGAAGGGTTAACCATGTGGATTCACTACAATTATTATTTAAATTGCTTTGATACCACTTGTTGGTCCCTTTAGCTAGGCTTAACTGAAGATGGAGGGGTGAATTGGGTTTATAAAATTTTTACCTTTAAAATCTGGTAAGTTTAAAACCCTCTTTTCAAAGTATTTGTGGTTAAATGGAAATAATCAAACAATGCAAGCAATCTCAAGTAGTAGACATGATGTATAGTGGTTGGAGATTAATCCGACAACTATAAGAAATCACCACATGCAACCGACAATTTGGATTACTTGGAGGTGTTTAATATTTTATTCTTTCATCAGTTTCATGCTTTGCATAATTAAATTATTTAATCTTATAACTTGTAGGTTATATAGAAATGTTAACAAGTCATCCCAATTGATGTGTTGTTGTAGGCAACCAAATTTAAAACTTATACTCAAAGAAAAATTACCTATAGTAGAGTGAGTAAGTGTCGATGCCATGTAGAGTATATAGCCTAGATTTATGCAATGTGAACAATAATTGGGGGTTTGAATGTAACAAAAATAGCATTTGTAAAAGAAATCAATCAAAGAAACAAACCTTGATCTAAGTCAACATCCACCATTAGAATCTCATAGCTGATCATTGATACAAGTATAAATCAATTCACATTTTGAATATTCACCATTGGAACTATTTGTCCTATCTCTTCTTCACCATAGTTAATTAAAAATAAGTGATCTAATTAACCCTAACTACTAAAAAATCCCAGATAAGCTCTAGAGGTTTAATATAGTAGCATATTTAAGAAAACTATAGATTGGTAAAGCTAAACAACACAAGTACAAGCGGTTGCGTTTAATTTACTAGAATATTGTTCCTAAGATTTAATAACTTCTGACGTAGCAAATCATTAAATCTTAGTTGCTTCACAAAATAGAGAGATCAAATAATTATGGATTTGATATCTAATCCATTAGTATATTGAAATGATTAATAAACCAGTAAGCCTTCCTAGAAATTAAATGCAGCAATCATGAACATAAGCATAGAAGAATATTCGATACTCAAAGCATAAATTGAATAATGAAAATAGAGTTTATTGATTTTGAGGCTTTCATTTCCTTTAACCAAGTATAAAAATCTAACCATGGAGGGCCGTGAAAAAGAACAAATATAAAAATGAGAGAAAAGAGAGGAAGATGTGTTTCATGCCCAAAAGCTACCTCTTCTCTCCTTAAATAACCCAAATTAGGATTATTTTGCATATACTTATAGCTTCCAATAGTCCTCTTTCTATAAGACATGCTAACTGCTAAAAATAAAACACCTCCTGCCACACACACTGGTGCGACAGTGCCACAAATCGCTGCACAAAGTTGCCATTCTCTGATTACATTGGCGCCACAGCCCCAGTTATTGCTACCTTGTTTCTTCTCCACTTTAGTGGCTTTGTTAAATCAATTGTCCATTATGCAACTTGAATCTCTCAAAATTCAAAACATGAAAGTTGTAAATCTTTTCCTTATCTTTTTATAGCATCTTAAATCATCTAATAGGAGGTTGGATGAGAGAGTTATGCCAAGATTATGGAGCGATATTGAAGCTATCTAAAATCATCCAATTAGCTTCTTTTGCACTTAACAACTCAATTTTCTCCTAAATCAAAATATAAGAATAATGAGTACATTTAGGAACCAAATAAATACAAAAGACTAAATATTAAGGGACTAAAATATGACATTTTACAATCTCATCAAATTCCCCCACACTTAACTTTTGCTCATCCTCGGGCAAAACTCAAATTCACTCTCCTAAAAAGAAACATCAAGGGTCTAACATCATCAATAAAGGACAACCAAACTCTTCAAAACTCATAACATGTCATGAACAAGCATTCTTAACTTACAATTACTTAGTAAGCATTTTCTCTTGAATATGGAATAAACTAAATACGTATACCATCACAGAAATAAACACTCTTCTCTCATGTGTTTGAAGGGTATATGTTTCACTCAAATTCATTCCACTAGAGATGATCTACCATAGTCTTGCATATCTTCTCATTCTTCACCACTGGGACCACATGCATAACATGAATCATAAGGACTTTTCAAGGGTTGTAACAGAGTTTAGGATCAAGGTGAGAATTATTTTGAAATATAGCTCAAAATCCATCGAAACCAGTGAAGCAAAAATAAATCAACTTAAGCTCAAATATATATGACATGTAAAAGCACTCATTTCATTCAGCAACCTTTATCTTTGTATATATGATGTATAAATAGACCCCTTTCTTGGAATTTTGATATTTTTTCTCTTTTTTTTTAGTTCTTCATGGTACTCACAAATTGAGAGTAAAAACATGTTCCATTTCATCATTCATAGCCATACCACAAATTCTAACACACCCATGTTTCTTGTTCACCCATACATAGCACAATGATGAACAATGCTCCACTAGTTCTATAGCTAGGATAAAGAAATTAGTTTCCTAGGTTTTAAGCTTGTAAAATGGGTTCATAATAATAGTCTATAAAGCTCAAAGGGGTTCAATAAAAGAAAAAATTAATTACAAGGTAGGCTATTTGGCTTATGTAGCTTATAACAAAGATGAACTTAATCATGTTCATGTATGCAAGTATCCATGTGGTATCAAAGAGAATCAATGCAAGTTCTAGAGAAACAAATCCATAGAAGAATATCACTCATGAAAGAAAATAATGAGACTGATATGGATGTGTCAGTCTAAAGGTTCAAAATCTCACTAGCTTTTGTCTATAAAATTTAGTCATCACCATTCTCAAGGAAAATAAATAGACTAGTTATTACAAATTGAAAGAAAACTTATTCAATCATGTTATGAATTTTTCAAGCTTAATTGAATCTTGGTCATGACATCCACAACCACAAATTGTTTTCAACTCTCTCTCATATTTTTTTATTTTTTTAAGATGAAATGTAAAGAAGATGCAAAAATAACCAAAATAGAAATGCAAAAATAAGAAGGAAATAAGTAAAAGGAAAACAAACTCCCCTTAGGTTACCTCCTAAATAACACTTTTGTTTATAGTCATTAGCTTGAATCAATGCTTCTTCCTTCAATCAATATAAACTGGCTTTTCAAGGTCCAATTCTACTACATTCTTAATTTGTAAACCTTCATAAAAAGGCTTAAGTCTATGACCATTCATTGTGAAATCTTTGGAAGTTGCCAAACTTTAGATTTCCACTGCACCATGAGGAAAAACATTAGTAATAACAAAAGGTCCAATCTAATGAGAACGTAACTTACCAAGAAACAAACAAAGCCGTGAATTGTACAGAAGAACTTCTTGACCAATTTTGAACTCTTTCCTAGAGATCATCTTATCATGAAAAGTCTTTGCCTTTTCCTTGTAAATTCTTGCACTCTCATAGGCATCTGTGACACATTAGAATTTTGGAGTAAGGGAAACATTTTAAATAATTAATTTGTGAAAATTTTGCATGTGAGCTCATTGAAATAAGGAAGGAAATTATATGTGTAGTTAATGTGAATTTGAAAGAAGTGATTAAGAACATGTGGATTAGAAATTGGTTGCATGGATTATGGCAAAAAGACTGCTAAAAAGTGTTGCAAAAAGGTTGCATGTGCATGGTTTAGCATGCACCATTGGAGCACCAAAGGTGGAGTAACTATATATTCTCCATCACCCCTAAATCCTAGCCAAGAATTGTGCCTTCTTCCCCTCTTCCACGCCCATCTCTTTTGCAAGCCAATTTTCACCCTCAATGCTTAAAATTTTACGAGGGAAATTCTATGTGAGAGCATTACTAGCAACCCTAAGTAAAAATCCACCCATTTAAGAGGAAAAAGGAGAAGGGAAAATTCCAGAAAATTCACTAAAGAATCTTGTTGTTGTAGTTAGTGGCAGAGATTGAAGATTTGGGAGAGGAATCAACAAAGAAGTGTACTGGTAAGTGTTTTCCCTAAGTTAAATTGCAATTTCAATTATAAATGAGGTGTTATTTTGCAAGTCCATGGGGTTAGGTTTTGAAATTGTATGAGATATCCTTGTATTTTCATGGGGAATTGGGTAGGAAGTTTGATCGTGATGTTAGTGGTGGAGTCTAGCCATGAGAAACTCATGGTGGATGGTTGTCCATGAATTGGACAACCACTTCTTAACCCTTGTGGAATGTATTTTGGGAATAAGTGGGTTAGGAAGGGAATTCATGCATTTTAGGACATGATGGAGTAATTGGCAAGGCTAATTTCGAAGTTAATCATGTGGAACCATATTTTGTGATGTTGGAAATGAATTCCAGTACTACACCTTGCCGGAATTGAGAATTTGAAATGATGCAGGTTAAGTGTTTGATAAAATAACACTATGGAGAGCACCCTACGTTTTTTATGAAATGACTCTATGAAAATCAAAGTGTAATTGAGTGATTTCACCACAGCCCTAAGTGTCCATTAATTAGGCAATGAATAAGATATTATAGATGTGTAATGAGATAAGGGCATATCCTTAAAAAGGTTGGGTGACTTAGCATGAAATTGAGTTAAGTCTCTTGGTTATAGATGTATAAATTCATTTGGGGCATATGTGATGTGTGTAGGATTTATTGGATTTAGTTGTAGTAATGCTATTGAGTTAAGAAGTCAAGAGTGTGGATTGTTTCTTTTCATTATCCACATGAATATGGAATTTGATGGGGATAAATGCCCCATGATTTGGTATACCAGCATCGCATTTTTTATGATGTTTAATTGATTGAGTTTTGATTGGGAAGGATGAGTTTATATGTTTCTATGCATTAAGTTGTGAAATTGAATTGAGTTATATGTGTTCAACTAGTTTGCTTTAATATATCATGCAATTGATAGGGATAGAGTGTATCCCATGATTTTGTAAGGAATAGAGTATATCTCATGATTTTGAATGATGTTTATGCTAGTGTACCATGATTGAAATGTTGAAATATGCATTCTCATATATAAAACTTAAAATTGGGTTTGGTCATGTGTGATCCTTCGGGTTACTTTGATATTATATTGCATCATATTGCATTGCATGCCATTATGGTTATGAATTGTAATGAAGATGGTTGAATTATGTTATATGTGAGAATGTTTTAATGATTGGTTATCAAGGGAACAAAAATTATGACTAAGAAAAACTAGAAAAGGAATGGCCCAAGAAAGGGTAAATTGGAAAGGGAAGCAAAATGTAGAACAAGGAGGCAGGCACTTGGGCACAGCCGCGCCACTCCATTTAATCGCCTGTCTGGTTTGCAACACCATGGGCACTGAGGTGTTGAATGGCAGCGCCACAGTATTAATACTGCTATAGTGTACATGCATTTTTTTTTATTTTTATGTGGTTTTCTTGGGAGATTTTTTGGGGCATTTCTTGGAAACATTAAAAAAGAGAAAAGAGCTCATGGTAAATAGCATTTGTGTGAGGATATGTATGACTCTAATAGTGCCTTGGTGGCACAAACACATATGATATAATATGACACACGTGGGGTATCGACATGCTTGGGTGACATGTTTATGATATGATATGACACCCGTGGGGTGTCGGCATGCCTGGGCGACATGTTTATGCTATGATATGACACCCATGGGGTGCCGACATGCCTGGGCTGCATGTTTATGATATGATATGACACCTGTGGGGTGTCGATGAGCATTTGATGGCATAAAAATGTTGTGCTACCTGTGAAATCCATGATTTGTAAAATTGGGTAGTGATACCTTATAATTTATGAGCATACCTAATTCCCTTAGTAGAGGTGGGTGGTGAACTTGTGATTCGTGTGCTACAATGAGGGCAAGGTACCAAAGAGGGCAGCAATAAAGTTGTCCCGGACTTGGCAACATTCATAGTCAGGGTTACAAGGATGTACTAATTGCACATCAAAGAGTGGAAAGGGTTGTGTTTTACGTATGGCAAAGGTATGAAAATGATGAATATGTATAAATGTGAATGCCTTAACAATAAGGCTATTCTGGTAATGACATGATGAGGAGGAATGCCTATGAATGATGATATCTTAATGAAGAGGCTGGCTTTGGTTTGATGGTGATGAATGTACATGGATGAAAATGCCTTTACGACAAGGCAGTATATTAATTTTGATTATGAGAACAAGTTGACGATGAAACTGAATGTAAATGTGGTTTAGGAAGGCATGTGCTGTTGAACAAAATTTATGCATGTGGTAAACAACTAAGTTTTGATGATATGCAACAACATATGTGTGAACACTTAAGGTACTAAAAGTTATGTTCCCAAGTATTGTAGAAGCAAATATAAATGATACACAGGGAAACAACTAAAATAGAGTGGGCAACATATACAAAAAATACATCAGCAAGGAGATCCATTACACTGAAAGAAGAATGTTCAGAAAAGGAATGACACTGAAACTTTGAAAAGAAGCCATATCATCCAAGTATTTAAAAGTGTTCAAATATGATTCAATCAGCTGGTCTATACGCACTTCAACCAAGAATATATCTGGCACCAAAGATATCAAAGGGCACTATGAACAAAGCTTCGACTACTACAAAAATCTTCAGAACTCCGACAAATCATTCCATGGACAAGTTAGATAAATTACTCATATACAACATCTGTCCGCAACACAAAAACAAATTCAGATTGCAGAAGTAAAAATGAAATAGAACTAAACTTAGATAAATGAGGAGCTAAAGATGAAGTCGAACTAATCAAGCATTTGTCTCTTATATAAAGTCTATCTTGAACCAAAAGGAGAACAAGGAACTCGTTTAAAACTTACTATAGATGAAGTAAAAGCGACATAGTGGCCACAAATGAATAACTTATTTTTCTGTCGTCTTCATCTACAAATTCATCTGTTACTTGCAATAGACAAACTAGCTGACAAACTGCTTGAAAAACATTGTCTGCACTTTCCAAATTCATCTGTAGCTCTCTACAGACAAATCACTAGACAAAAATAATTGATATCATGATGAAGAAGCCTTATCCATGCTAACAAGAGTTGTCTATAACTTATATTAGAAAAATTAATAAACAAAGCTACTTCGTCTGGTGAACAATAAGAAAAGAACTTTGTCTAGTGAACAGTGAGAAAGGAACTTCATTTTGTGAATAGAATTTTGTCTATGCCTCTACAATTCATTTGTTACTTATAACAGACAAACTAGAAGTCAAAGTAAAAGTGCTACAAGGGACTCAAGCAAATTTGCAAAGATGAAGTTTTCTACTCTATCTTGTGGTCTACTCAAAGCCAATTTAGATGTTACTTACAAGAGACAAATTGGACTTGATCAGGCTAAGTCCTCAAACAAATTATAGCTGAATCACTGTTGCACATCATGATGAGTAGAAGCTAGTTATACTAGATAATGTTGGTTGTACTCTCCAATCAAACTTTCACTTTGAAGTAGATCTTATTAACTACCGAACAAATCAAGCTTAGTTGAAAAAGGAAAGAATTTCAAAGGAAAGTAAACTTCGCTCTGACAAATATTGCAACCCTCAGAGGTTGTGTCCCTTCAAGTTTAATTTGTGTCTTTCCAAAAGAATCAAAGAGTCAGTTATGCAAAATATCTTCATCTGGTGTTTACCAAAATTGGAAAGGCATCTTCTTCAAAAACCGTGTTGTAGGCTTTTTAGCTAGAATAAGTTTATTAAGAAGATAGCTTTTCAATTGGAGAAAATTCAGAACGGTCTTCAACATTCAATGGAAGTCATCTACCTCTAATGAGAAAAAAATTTTTGAAGGAGTATAAAGGTAGTGCAGTGTCAATGAAGAAGGTCGAGTAAGCTGAGAGAAAAATAAAAATGAGAAAAGAGCTTAAAAGAGTAACCTCTCTCAATTAGACAATTCTTCCTCTAAGATATTCAATCTCTATTATGCTAATAGATGATGAGCCTCAAAGATCTATCATAATCATTTTTCTAGAGTGTTGATATCTTCTATGCTTTAATGTGTAAATCATTTTTATGTGTACTTAAACTCTGTATAAATTAGCCTAGTAAAGAGGCAAAACAATGTACAACTTCAATGTTGTTTATCAGCCATATAAGTTGGTGGTGAGCTCAAGAAAACCACTATGTTTATGCTCCTTGGAGTTGGAATCCAGAAGAGTGCTGAGAGCACTATATTTATGCCCCCTAGAGCTGGAATCCAAAAAAGTGTTGGAAACAGTTATTTATGCCACCTGGAGCTAGAATCTAGAAGAGTGATAGGAGCACTAATGTATTTCATTATAAGTGATAGTTAAACCGAAGGCACAATGAGTGTGCCCTTAGAAGAGTGGACATAGGGGCAGGGTACTCAAACCACTATTAAAATTATTTTGTGTATTGCCTGCTTGACTACTTCACTTTGCATGCTACTGTCTTATTATTACATCACACATATGATTACACACACACAATCTGGCTAAAATGAGAACAACTAAGGAAAGTTGAATCTATGTGCTGAGCAGACACCATGATTGAATGAACAACTATGAAAATCTCATATGCATTACAATATTATTTCTGCCTTGCTCATTAATTTTTATTTGGCCATAATTTTCATATGCTTAATTCACCCCTCCCCTCTTAAGCTATGTATTGCATGGGACTAACATGTGCAACATTAGCATGTGGACATCGCATGTCATGAAATTGCATAAATATTATTTTTGATGGTTTAATTATTATCGTTTACTTTTATGGTTATTTGTTACGTTTACTACTTTACCTAATTACTAAGTTCGCCCGAACTCACCCTATTTTATTTATGGTTTTTAGATGATAGGTTAGAAAATGGATTCTAACATGGGGTTGGGAATAGGTTGTGATCCTCGTGCAAGCTGGATGGATTTGGACATTAAAAAAAATTCCTTTATTAACCATTGGTGTAATGTATATAAATTATAAATTTAAAAGATTCAAGTTATATGTATATTAAGTCATGTCAACCTTGGCATTTCTTAATAATGGATTGTCTATGTTATTAATTGCCATCATAATGCGACTTGCAATTCTGAGCCGGGTGTGGGTGTGTGTTATTATGGATAATGATATTTATGAATGTATCAGACTATACAGACATGATTGTACAGGTATAGAATTGAATGTTTAGGGGAGGCTTTGCTTGAGGTTCTCCTTTGAATTATAATTAGGTAGCGCCCTAAACGTGGGGTGTTGTAGGGTGGTATAAGAGCTAAGTTGGTTATTGGATACCAAAGGTTATATCAGAAATAAGTCCCAGAATTGTGATGGCAATAACTATTGAACATGAATAAGAGAATGACATGCCTAGTATGAGTCAGTGAACCTGGAGGATCATGGAGGAAAGTTAGTCTAGGGAATTGACTTAGAGACCCTAGGTTGCTAACTTGATAATGGTGACTATAAGTGTGTTGTTAATTGATTGTGTCACCTTACATTGTGTAGTAATGACACCAAGAAAAAGAATAGATAAAGGGGAGGCTCCCATGGTAGAAAAAGATCCACAAAGAAGGTCTGTATGCATTAGAGTTGTAGGGATAGTTATCCGGGAGGCTCAGTTGGAGACTCCTAGGGAGGAAGGGCAACTTGGATAAGAAAATGGCTCAAGGTTGACACAAAACAAAGATGGTAATGAAACTATGAATGAGCCAAAGGAAGGTAATGTGGAAATAGGGCAGTCAGGAGTTGTGAAAGAATCTATTACTGTAGGTGTAAATAGACCTAGCACATCAGATCTTAGTGGTGGATTGCTCCACCAGTGCATGTAGTAGTGCTAGAGATGGGCGCAATGATGAACTTACAGATGAACATAGCATAAATTCTACAGGAGTTGGTGTAAATATAGAGGGGGCAACTAGGAGAGTCTAGAATCGGTTATGAGGCAAAATAATGTGGGGTAACAACTAGTGTACTTAGGTCAAACACCCTAAGAGCAATCTGGTGATGCGTGGGTTACAAAATTTTTTCACGATATGATGTCTACAACATTTAGGGGACAAAAAGATTATCATATAGCATATGAATTGAAACTGTTTATCAGATGGGAAGTGGTTTCATCTACGTTTACTAGATCTGAAGATACCTTGGAAAGGGCTTGTATGATCAAGTGTGAGGAAGAAGAGCACACCAAAATAAGGGACAAAAAGCTTGCAAGGGACTAGGATCGGGAGCATAGGAAGAATCCCAAAATGGACCAGGAGAGTGGTGCATTTCCTAGAAGAGATTATTTTAAGTGTAAACAACCCAAACATATGAAGTTTGAATGCCCAATGCTATGAAAAAGGCTAGGAGAACAAAGGACAAAAAAAACTCTAGGACAAGTTGTAGGGACAAGCCAAGTGCCAGAACAGACAATAAGACCAGGGCCTAGGAGACCAGTTTCATGTTTCCTTTATGGTGAACCAGTTCATATGAAATGTAACTGCCCCTCTTTGCAGAGTGGAGGCGAAAATGAAGGATCTCGGATGCCTGACTATGGTACTATTTGAAAATGACAATACAGGAATTAATGGAAGAGGAATTGCATAATAAGCTTAAAAGGTGTGACCTCGGGATGAATGGTATAACCTTCTTAGATCATGTGATTTCAAAAGAGGGCATTTCAGTTGATCCTCATAAATAGAGATAGTGGTGAACTGGCCTAGACCAATTAATATGATGGAGACTAGGAGTTTCTTTGGAATTGGTTGAGTATTTTTGAAAAAGTGTGGAAGGATTTTTCAAGATTACTATACCTCTAACGAGATTGAGTTGTAAAAGGACCCAGTGTGAATCAATTGCTAGTATTTTGGCCTTCAAGGAACTTAAAAAGGGTGATTATTGGAAATATTATTGTTAAGAGTACCTTTCAGACTGGGTGGAATTGTGATTAATAATGATGCTTTGAAGAAAGTGTTGGTTCCCTAAGTATGGAATAACCCAAGAGAGGAGGGTTGAATTGGGTATATAAAAATTCATTGCTTAACCCCTATTAGACCATTTCCCTCTTTTTTGTAATTGTGTGTGGTGCATTATAGGATAAATAATGAAAATAGTAAAGTGCATGAAAGATAAAACAAGCAAGCAATAACATACACAGATAACATGATTTTTATAGTGGTTTGGGAACCCCATCCCTAAATCCATTCTTCCAAACGCACATACTCATTGTGCCTTGGGTTCCATTATATCTTATATAATGGTAATACAAAGTGCTCCCAACACTCTTCTAGATTTTAGCTCTAGGGGGAGTAAACAAGTGTTCCTAAAACTCTTCTGGTTTCACAAGCTCACTAGGAAACTTACTGGTTTCTAAGATCACCAGCAAACTTGATGGTCTTCTAGAGATCACCAACAACTATCTAGTTTTCAGATTAACTAGAAAACTTATACACTTTTACAAAGTGTTACAATGAAGCATAGGGGAAGATGAAATCTTTTGCAACATTAGTGATACAAAAGGATCTTCCCAACATGTAATGACAATGACCATTAAAAATATGCAGATTGAAGCTCATGAAAGATAGATGAATATTTAATCTCTTGGCCATGGGTGGAAGGATTTGCATAATGTTAAGCTCATTTGAAATGTCTTCCTTCACCACCTATGAATCATCTCATCTCTTCTCCTTAAATAGCTCTCTTGAAAACTTGATTGTTGGAGGAGGATGGTTTTCATTAAATGCAGACGAAAATAGATGAGTAGGAAATAAATGTAGAAGACCATTCTGATTCTCCCATTTGAAAATGCCAACTTTTAATTAATTCCCATATACTTAGAGCCATTCTTCAATGCCAACCTTGACATTAAAGAAAGTGAATAGCTGGTTTAGGCAACTGACAAATGAGGAGATGTTGCAGCTCTGACTTGTTTCACAATTTTGGAAAGAAGACAATAAATTCTGACAGATTCAGCTACTCCACTTTGACCAGTGCTTTATTGCATTTATCTAAAGTTAATATTAGACAAAGTCTTTTTCTAGCTAGATAGAGTCTCTTCATCCCCTACTTTGTCCATAGACAAAGTTGGGCTTCTTCATTTTTGGACAGATGTGTTTTCCTCTTTGAACTTCTTCTTCCATCCGCTGCCTTTTCATTGTTTCTTGAGATTTTGAATAGAGTATTCAAATTGACATCTTTGAACTTATCTTTGAAATCTCTGTAACTTAAACTTTCTAAAATGTGGTAGATAGTTAGAACAAATATTTACAGTCCTACACTTGGAAGTTACAATAAGTTTTTGATGTTTGATTCTTGTTTAGCACTTAGAACCCTCAAGCATTTTATTCTCCTTAAATGGATTGTCTATTTTTACTATCCAGAAAGGTTGTGGACTACTTGGAAGAATATTATGGCAAAATCCAGCTACCACAGAGTATTGATTTTTCAATATTTGAAAACAATAAATTTTCACTGTAGCAAGTTACTATAGCAAATCACCGTAGCATCTCTCTGTTCAGATCAGGCATAGTAAATAATGAGGAAGAAACGGAATGCGAACGGAACATCATGACCGGGACTGGTCTCCTTTGGAATGAACCAGAGGATATTCCATTATCATTGATTTCTCCTCAAATAATTACA
>JAYJMB010088297.1:0-19678 GCA_036873735.1 Pouteria campechiana | reverse complement strand
TAATTAACTCAAAGTGTAATTAGGCTTAATTCATGTAGTCTGGATCTTCAATCTCTCACAGTATAAACGGCAGAGATTGTCCGCTTGTAGTTTTCCACGGGATATTGGAAAACGCCACTCACCAACTCCTTCAAAAGCCTAAGTCTAGGATTGAGTCACTGAGTCGTGACTCACCGAGTCAAACCTTAGCAACCGCCACTCACCAACTCCTTCAAAAGCCTAAGTTTAGGACCGAGTCACTGAGTCGTGACTCATTGAGTCAGACCTTAGCAACTGCCACTCACTAACTCCTTCAAAAGCCTAAGTCTAGGACCAACTCACTAAGCCATGACTCACTGAGTCAAACCTTAGCATACACCAGTCATCAAAATAGCCAAACCCAGTCAACCTGGCCCACTCTTCCTAAGCTTCTCATGGGCAATTGAGAGAGCCGAACTAAACCCAGTTAACCTGACCTATTCTTCATAAGCTTCTCATGGGCAATGAGAGAAGGCTTAACCAAACCTAGGTCACCTATTTTCTTCTGGTCTCTTTCAGGTCTAAACACAATAAAGATCACCCGGTCCTGAGTCCTTCTGGGATATGCCAATTGGGTCACAAAACATCTACTGTCTCTATGATTTTTTATAGTCTGAATAATAGAAATCACCTGGTCTTGATCTCACCAGGGACAAACCAATCGGATCAAAATACCCATTTTCTAAATTGACCTAGTGTCTAGCAACCCAGTCTAGAACTGTGTCATCTCATCCGCCCTTGACTTGAGGCAATCTCATAAATATCAAATCATCGCAATGTGCTCGGCGATCCCAAAGACAGCACACATCTATTTTGAGAGAGAGTGTGTGTGTTTTATTTTTGAATTTCTAAGATGCATTGTACTTTTCCTTTTAATCAAGGGTTTCCTCCATTGTGGAGATGTAATTAGGACCACTTGTGGTCTGGGATGTGAACATGCAATTTTTCTAATGTACACGGCAAGTGTAATCAATTGAGGAAAATCAATAATAATGAAAATTACTTGGTTCATTCTAAAGGCGACCAATTCTAGTCATGTCATTCCATTTATTTTATTCTGTCCTTGTTATAAGCTTGTCCACTTGTTTGTGGATGATAAGCAGTTGACATCCTATCGATCACATGATACTTTCTTAGTAATGCTTCCATAGTGAAATTGCAAAGTGAGTGCTCGATCACTTATCAGAGCTCTTAGAATTCCAAACCTGGAGAATATGTTATATCTAATAAGTTGTAACAACTTTGGAATCATTAGTCTTGGTGGCTTTAGCTTCCACCCATTTTAAGACGTAATCAATAGCAAATAAGATATAAACATAACCAAAAGATGCATGGAACGGTCCCTTGAATCAATGCCCCAAACATTAAAAATTTCACAAAATAGCATGGAGTTTTGTGGCATCTTATTCTTTTGGGATATATTACCTATCTTTTGACAATTATCACACAACTTACAAAAAGAAACAAGTCTCAAAATAAATTTGGCTAATAAAATCCCAAATCTAACACTTTTCTCACTATCCTCTTGGCTCCAAAGTGACCTCCACAAACATAACAATGACAAAATATGAGTAAAGAATGAAATTCATTCTCAAAATGCACTTTCTAATCACTTGACCTGCATAATGCTTCGATAAGTATGGGTCATCCTACACATTATATTTTGCATCGGTCTTGATCTTATCTATTTGGTTCTTAGACAAAATAAGAGGTAAAGTATTAGTGACCAAATAATTTACCATATTTGCATACTAAGGTAGTGTCTCACTCATAAAGAATAATTGCTCATCAAAAAATATTTCTTGCAGATGGAGTTTATCCTCCACATGAACTAAATGACTCAAATGATCTGCAACAAAATTTTTTGTCCCTCTTGTCTTTGATTTCCAAGTCAAATTCATTCAAGAGAAGTATCCACCTTATTAGCCATGGTTTTGATTCCTTCTTCGTCATCAGATAATGAAGAGCTGCATGATTAGAATAAATAATGACTTTAGTACCAAGTAAATAAGATCAAAATTTTCTAAAGCAAAGACGACAACTATAAGTTCTTTCTTAGTAGTAGAATAATTTCTCTGAGCATTGTTTAAAGTCCTTGAAGCATAATAAATGGCATGAGATGCTTTCCCAATTCTCTGACCCAAAATAGTGCCTACTGCATAATCACTTGCATCATACATTATCTCAAAAGGGACATTCCAATCAAGGGGTTGAATAACTAGTGTTGAAGTTAACAGTTCCTTCAGCTTGTCAAATGTCTTTTTACATGTCTCATCGAATTCAAAAGTCACATCCTTTTGTAGCAACTTGAATAGAAGTAATGTTATTTTGGAGAAATCCTTGATGAATCTTCGATAAAAACCTACATGTCCAAGAAAAGAATAAACTTCCCGCAAATTAGCGGGATAAGTTAAAGATTAAATAATATCAACTTTAGCTTTATTTATCTTAATTCCCCTAGATAAAACAACATGACCCAAAACTATACCATGTTCAACCATGAAATGACATTTTTCAGAATTTAACACAAGGTTAGTTCTATGCATCTTTGCAGAATAAGTGTAAGGTTATGCAAGCAATTATCAAAGGAGTCTCCATAAACTATGAAATTGTTCATAAAGACTTCTATAATTTGCTCAATATAATTTGAAAATATGCTAACCATACACCTCCAAAAAGTGGTCAGGGCATTGCAAAGGCCAAAGGGCATTCAACGATATGCAAAAGCCCTAAATGGGCATGTGAAAATCATCTTCTCTTAATCTTCTAGAGTAATTGCAATCTTGAAATAACTTGAATAACCATCAAAGAAATAATAGTAAGAATGTCCAGCTAACCTTTCAAGCATTTGATCAATAAAAGGCAAAGGGAAGTGGCCCTTACAAGTTACAACATTTAATTTTCTATAATCTATATAAACTTGCCACCCATTTTGAACATGAATAGGAACCAACACATTGTTTTGATTTTTCACAATAGTTATTCCAGTCTTTTTAGGAACCACTTGAATTGGGCTAACCCAACTGCTATTCAAAATAGTATAAATCATTCCAACTTCAAGAAGTTTGAGGATTTCCTTTTTCACTACATCCATCATGGGTGGATTCAATCTCCTTTATGTGACAAGAAGGTTTTGCTCCCTCTTAAAGTAAGATTCGATGCATGCATGTATATGGGCTAATTCCTTTAATATCTATAATCGTCCACCTAATAGTCATCTTAATCTTCTTTAGAACCTGCACAAGCCTTTTTTCTTGTAGTGCATTGAGTTTACTAGAGATGATCTTTGGTAAAGTTCCTTTATCCCTAAGGAACATATACTTGAGGTGACTAGGAATAGGCTTCAAATCTGGAATGGATACCAGTAAAATAGATGGTAAAGGCTCTTGTAAGAAACTAGTAACTCAATATAAGGATTATTACCTAATTTTGGTAACTTCGGAAAGTCATCCAATATTGTAATAGTTTCCTACAAATTAGTACTCAAAGGTAACACCCCATTTTCTTTCTCAAGGTGTTTACTAATGGCAACTTCTAATTCATCTTTTCTATCAAGTTCAAAAACTTTCTGTACACAAGAATCAATCACATCAATAGAGTAGCCAGGATTATCATTATCAAGATATTTCATGGTATTAAAATGTTAAACTTAACAATTTCACCATCAAATTCCATGGTAAGTGTACTACTTTGAATATCTATCTTGGTCTTAGATATCTTTAGGAATGGTCTTCCTAATAGAATAGGAGCAATTTGATCACCATTTTCCATATCTAGCACAAAGAAATCAGTAGGAAAAATTAAATCATTGACTTGCATAAGAATATCATTGATTACACCTTTTGGATATGCATGATTTATCTACCAACTGAATCACAATACCAGTGTTATTCAAAGGTCCAAGTTTCATAGTAGTATATAAAGAATATGGCATGACATTAATGGAAGTTCCTAAATCTAACATGGCCTTTCTCAGGTCTAGTGTTACCTATCATGTAAGGGATAGTGAACATACCTAGCTTTTTGCACTTTACAAGAAGTTTTCTTTGAATGATTGCAGAAATATTCTCTCCTACTCTGACCTTTTCAAATCCCTTAAGTTTCTGTTTCCTCTTTGTTGTACACAATTCTTTCAGGAATTTAGCATAACGAGGTACTTGTCTAATGACATCAAAAAGTAGAATATTTACCTCACATTTATGAAAAGTCTCATAGAAATCTTTATGGTTCTTAATTTTGTGAGATTCTACTAAAGCTTGAGGAAAAGGAGATACTAGTTTATATTCAAAAAGAGGTGGAAACTTATGTCGAGTTACTTCATTGCTATCAGGAATATCCTTGTCTAAAACAATATTTTTCTTCTTTTCTTACTCCGTTGTTGTGGGAGTCACCTTTGCTGGAATGTCAACCTCTTTATCACTTCTTAAAATGATTACGCTTGCATTTTCCTTTGGGTTCACCACCATTTGAGAGCATATTTCCCTAAACTTTGAGCCTCTAGCCGATTGATTGAGGTTGCCATTTGACTCACCTAGTTTACCAAATTTTGTATGCTAGTTCTCGTTTCCTATTGAAATTGTAAAGTGTTAGTGGCGAGATACTTAACAATATTTTCTAAAGATATACCAGAGTTAGAAGTTTGTTCCTATTGTTGTCTAGGTGGGTATGGCTGCTGATATTGCCAAAAACTTGGGCAATTTTAAACAAGGGCTGACTTGCTTGTGGATTCCCATATCCAAAATTGGGGTAATCCCTCCATTCTGAGTTGTATGTGTTCGAATAAGGATCATACTTCCTTTATGGTTGTCCAGAAAAACCACCTTTCTATTCACATGCTCAATAGGTTTTTCTTAAAGGGTAGGGCACATATCAGTTGGATGCTTGCCATTGAACAAATTCCATAAGCTTTCACTATTTGTATATTACCTACAGCAATTTGACGAAGAAGAGAAGTTAGACCTACAATATGTTGTTCAAGGGAGGAAACATTTACCTCATTAATAGACCTTAATGGAGAGTCAATACCAGTGCCAAATTATTACAAATTGGATACCATGTTTGCAGTCAAATTTCTTGCAGCTTTAGGAGTTTTATCTATCAAAGCTCCTCCACTAGTGGCATCAATCATGCTTCTTTCAGTAGGAAGAAGGCCCTCTTAGAAATATTGGATGAGTAGTAGCTCACTAATATGATGATGGGAGCAGCATGCACATAATTTCTTAAAATGCTCCCAACATTCGTATAGGGATTCTCTACTATGTTGTCTCACACCACAAATTTCCTTCCAAATGTTGGTCACCCTTGAAGCTGGAAAATATTTCTCCAAAAATAACCCCTTCATCTCATTCCATGTTGTAATGCTCCCAGATGGTAGATAATAGAGTCAATCCTTAGCCAAATCCTTTGAAGAGGGCTCTCAGTTTACTTTGCTCTTTCGTTACCCCAATGGGTTTCATACTCGTACATACCATATGAAACTCCTTTAAATGCTTGTGGGGATCTTCACCTGCAAGACCTTGAAAAGTGGGCAAGAGATGTATTAGTCTAGATTTAATTCAAAATTGATGGTAGTATCTAAAGTAGGAAACGTTATGCATAAGGGTTGTTGATTCAAATCAGGGGCAACAAGTTCTTTCAAAGTTTGATTATTAGCCATGACTTCCTCCTTTGTTGAGTAAAAAATTCTTCAAGTTTCTCTCCTTAATGTGTGCAAAGTTCCCTCTATTTCTGGCTCATACTGCAAATCACCTTAATTATAAGATTGAGTAATAGTCATAAATAATTAGGAAAATCAAATAAATCCTAAAAATAAATAAGGAAAAATTCAAGAACAAAATAAAGATCACTAAAGCACAAAAATTAACTAGAATTACTCCCTGTAATGGTGCCAAAAATTTGGTGTGCTATTATAGGCAACCAAATTTAGAACCTATACTCCAATTAAATTATCTATAGTAGTGTGAGTAAGGGTTGATCCCATGAAGAGAATCTAGCCTAATTTTATGCTATGTGAATGAGGATGGGGGGTTTTAGTGTAATAAAAATAGCAATTGCAAAAGAAATCAATCAAAGAAATAAACCTTGGTCTTAGTCAACATCCACCATCAGAATCTCATAACTGATCATTGATACAAGTATAAATCAATTCATAATTTGAATATTCACCATTGAAATAAAATTTTCTATCTCTCCTTCAACATAGTTAATTAGAAACACACAATCCAATTAATCCTAACTACTAAATAACCTTAGACATGTGCTAGATGTTTAATCTAATAGCAACATTAAGATTTGTAGAGATTGGTGAAGCTAAATAATACAAGCACATACGGTTGCATTTAATTTCGTTAAATATTCCTCCTAAGATTTAATAATCTCTAGTGTAGTAAATTATTATACCCTAGTTGCCTCACAGATAAGAGTGATCGAACAATTATGGATTTGATATCTAATCTAGCAATAGATTGCAATGAGTAATAAACTAATAGGCCTCCTAGTAATTAAACATAACAATCATGAAAATATGCATAGAAGAATATTCAATGTTCAATGCATAAATTGAATAATAAAAATAAATTAAATCTCATAGTATGTTGATTCTGAGGCTTCTGTCTCCTTAAACCAAGGATAAAAGTTTAGCCACGCAGGCTCATGAAAACACCAAAGAAAGAAAAGATAAGAGAGAGGAATTCCATACACCCCAAAGAAAACCTCCAAGGTCCCCCTTTTCTCCCCTTCAAAACTCTCAAAAAAGACAATGAAAAAAGTCCTTAAAAACCCTAACTTTTTGGCTTAAAAACCATGTAAATACATAATGTGGAAAATTTGTAAAATTAATGGACTGCCGCTAGCACTAGCAGCACCACCTCGCTGTCCGACCTAGTGGTGATTGTGTCACCGACTTGTTGTCTTCTCTATAGGCTTGTTTTTAGCTCCTTCGCATCAGCCTTCTTTTCCATCCTTTGGGCCTCATCTTTTCCTTCCATTTTCTCTTCTTCTTGAAGTAACATTGAAGCTATCAAAAGTCATTCAATTAGCTTTGTTTTGCTCCTAAAAAATTTATTTATTTCCTAAATCAAAATATAAGAATATTAAGTGAATTTAGGCATCAAATCAATGTAAAAGACTAATTATTAAGGGAATAATATATGATATTTTACATTCTCATCATTTACCGTAGTTTCAACAATGTTAAATTGCTTCTCCACTTGATCTTCTGCTATTGTGTGAATTGAAACATCAATTTCCATTTGTGCCATGCAACAAATTCTTACAACATTGCTATTTTCTTGCTCCTTTCTTTCACTGGAACTTGTGCATGATGAATCATCCTCATTCACAAACATTCCTTGTGCTTGGTTCTTGGATGATCTTCTAAACTTTTATTCCTTCTTTCCTTTTTCCTTCTTATCATTTTTCTCCTTTTAGTCCACTTTGTCTTGGTTTAGACATTCAACTTGCATGTGTCCAATGCCTCTGCATTTATAGCATTGAGGCAATTCTCTCTTTCTTTGTCTTTACTTTTTGTCATTCAACCTTAATTGTCATCATGATAAGTATTGACTTTATTACTTCTAACAAACCTCTTAAATTTTTTGGTGAGCAGTGCAACTTCATCATCAATTTGTGAATTTGCTACTGCTCTCCTTGGTGCCTTGTTTGCATACTTGGTTCCTCTCTCTTTCTATTCACTAGTTTATGTGACATGAGTGAGCTAATCAAGTCATCAATTTTGAGCTCATTCAAATCAATTGCTTCTTTAATGGTAGTTATTTTTTGATCCCATGATTCTAGCAATGCTCAAAGGATTTCGGTAACCTACTTAAAGTTTGAAATTTCCTTTTCTAGGCCTTTAAGAGCATTCATAATATTTGAGAACCTTGCATGCACTTCAAAAATGAATGTGAAATCACCAATTGATTCTAAACCCTTTCTTAGCTTAATTTTGATAATGAATATGATTATCCAATTGAGTTTTGATTATGAGCAAACATGTTAGTGAAGTGTTAAGTTATTGACAGTTTGTTTTCCCAAGTGTGCAGTGATAAATGTATGAAATAGATTAAGGGCAGTAACTTCAGATGTGTGGACAACATG
This sequence comes from Pouteria campechiana, assembly GCA_036873735.1. Taxonomy (NCBI): domain Eukaryota; kingdom Viridiplantae; phylum Streptophyta; class Magnoliopsida; order Ericales; family Sapotaceae; genus Pouteria; species Pouteria campechiana. The sequence goes on along the minus strand of JAYJMB010088297.1, from coordinate 11,563 downwards.
TACAAGTTAATATCAGAGACAAGATACAACTCAATTAGTTAACAAAGGAAGAAACTAGTGAATTCTCAAAGGATCAGTGACCTTGAACTCAGAACATTTTAGATGTTCTGGAACACATTTGAAATCACAAGGATCAAACTCAAAAGATGAAGAAGTTTAGATAGTCTGAAGAATGAAGGCTGTAGTCATATAAAATAAGTCTAAAATAACTTCAGAGGTGTTTTAGATGAGAGAACCAAACTGCAAAGGCCAAACTATAGTTGAAGGTTATGTCTGACATCAAACATGACCTTCAGAGCAAATTCAGAGGTGATGAAGTAGTTAGATGCCATAGTTCAAATGTTAAAATAGCTTCAAATATGCATCGAAGGGACTAGCACTCTACTTCAGATGTTCAAAGCCAAGTTTTAGATATGTTGAAGCATGAAGCCACGATGCTAAAGGTTTAATGCCACTTTAGACATTTTGAAGATTCACTTTAGACATGCTAAAATATTCTTACAATGCATTACTAAAGATTCAAGTCACAAACATTCACAAATAGCTAAGTCTTGATCTTCAGATGAACTTTAGAGGTTAAGCCTCGCTTTAGAGGTGATGAAGCACATAGAAGCCTACCATTTTAGATGTCATGAAATGTACATTAGAGGAAGTTGAAGCATGTTTGCATGGCTAAGGAATTCACATTTCTTCAGATGTTCTAAAGTGTTTACATCAGAGGTCATGAAGCACTATTATAGAGAAGTCGAATCGAGTCATTTGCAAATCACTCACGAATCATGAATATCCATCATTTCAGGTGGTCTGAAGTAATGATGACTTTAAAACAACAACAACTTTAGAGTTTCCAAAGAAGTGCCACTCGTAGAGTTCTTTGTCATTCTAGATGTGCTAACGTCTTTACTTCAAATGATCTGAAATCATGGGAATACTCTCAACAGTCAAAAATTTGAACATTCACTCATATTTAATTAACATCATCCTCCTCAACGGGCAAATTTTAAAACTGTAATATAAAAAGGGTTAACAGGGACATTCCAAAGAAGAGAGAAGTTATTCAAGGGAAGTTAAAGAGCATTTACTCTTCATAAAAGTTTTCTTCTAAGGATTTCAACTCCACTGCGCAATAATCTGATACTAGCATTCAAAGCTTATTACAATAATTATCTAGAGTTTGAAACATTTATTCTTAATATGTTATCTTTATTACTTTTGTATTAATTTTTGTACAAATATGCCTGACTTAGAGGCATTTATTTCTATACAAGTTATTTGTGTTTTTAGTTATTATAACTAAGGGGCTTGCTATTTGATGTGTTGATTATAATAAGTAGATTAGGCTTGTTGGAAAGATTGTAAAAGTTTTTGGTGAGCTTTGAAAACTAAGATTTGTAAAGTTTATTACTAAGCTTGGGAAAATCAACAAGTGTACCTTTGATTAGAGTGAGATGATCAAGTGTAGTGGAACCTATGTGCAGTAGTAAGACTGACTCTGAGAAGTGGAGTAGGCACCAAGGGAGGGCCGAACCACTATAAAAATACCTATTTTTGTGTGTTGTGTTATGTATGTCTATTTGATTTTAGCATTATTCCTTTTATTTGGCCAAAACTTTTAAAAACTCAATTCACCGCACCCCCCCCCCCCCCACCCACCCCAACTCTTGAGCTTCCATTTGAATGAGACCAATATCATATCACCTTCTTTCATTCTAAAGTTTTCTAATTCTCCAATGAGAATATTTCTCATAGTTCCCTTTACTTGGGAAGAGCCCTCATAAATAAAGACAAGTTACACTCATATCTCTTTCATAGTGGTGCATTATGAAAATCTATCAAATTTAGTGGCCAATAAGGCACAGAACAATGAGTTCATCACTTTAGCATTATTTTAGACATTAGTGGCATCTTTCTTTGTCTATGCTCTAGTGCTAGTTTCATGGAGTGTCTCACCAACTTCAATGGTCTTCAGCAATTCCATGTCACTAGCCATGATGAATTGCTTCATCCTTAGCTTCCAATATGTGAAGTTGATTCCATCAAATAGGGGTGGCTAGGTAGATGATTATTCCTTAGCAAATACATAGGATGAAGAGGATAGGTTAGCCATTCGAACTCTATAAGTATCTATGTGACCTACTTTGGTGCCACTTGTTGCTCCCTTTGCTAAGCTTAACCTAAGAGGGGAGGGGTGAATTGGGTTAATAAAAATTTCTTTGTGTATCCCTAGTTAATTAATTTCCTTCATTTCAAATAACTCGCTTAAGATAATCACAATATAAGAATATAAGCGAGCAGTTAAAGTAAACATAAACAACAAGCATGATGTATAGTAGTTTGAGACAACTTCTCTACCCCTTATAAAATTAAAAACCCTCTTTGCAATTCAAAGAAAATAAATAATGCAGTCAATCACACACAACAAACACAACATATAGTGGTTCGAGATAAATTCTCTACTCCACTTTGATGGTCTCATTCAGTATATAGCTCAAGAGGGGAGGGTTAAATTGAGCAGATAAAAATTATGGTCAAATAAAAATTAATATGCTAGACAGGAATCAGACTTAAATCAAATAGCATAATATACTAAGGATTTTATAGTGGTTCAGCCCAACTTGGTGCCAACTCCACTCTCTAAGTTAGCTTCCCTTTGCTGCACTCAAGTTTAACTAACACAGTTTGGTTTTCCAAGAGCTGACCAAAAAACTTATATAATCCAATTTTTTGAGCTCACTAAAGACTCACTAGTTTCAAAGATCATTAGCAAACTTGATGGTTTTCTCGAGCTCACCACCAACTCATACAATCTGGTTTTTTCTTGAGCTTACCAAAAATTCTGTTGGTTTCTAAGATCACCAACAACTTACTAGGCAGATATATTATAATAAAGTTGTACAACAATTTGCCTTTTTATTAGGCTAATTTGTACAAAAATAAAGCATAAATAGAATAGGTATTCAATGAAGTACAAAGTATACTAATACTCTAGAAATCTAATATGATAGAGCTTGAAGCCAGATTAACTTTCAGCATAGTGGACATTGAATATCCTGGAGGAAGAATTTTTCCCTTGAGAGAGAAGTTACATGTTTATGTGTTTTCTTCTTTTAATTTTTCTCTCTTCTTCCTAAAATTTTCTTGCTTATCTCTGCACTGCCTTTATATGATTTTTGAATTTCAATCTTTGGTGATCGATGGCTTCCATTAGATGTTAAAGACCATTCTAATTTTTTCTCCCATTAAAAACTTGTCTTCTAATTAATTTGTATCAGTTGGAAAGCATGCAATGTAGACCTTGAATAAGGTAAATTTTTGGTTTTGGCAAACATTGGACAAGGAGATGCTACATAGCTGAGACTTTCATCATTTTGGAAAGATGCTCTTTAATTTCAAAGAGACACAACTTCTGAGAATATAATCATTGATAGAACAAAAACTACTTTCCTTTGAATTTCTTTTTCTCTTTAGCTAATTTACTTTGTCTAGAGTTAATATCTTCTGTTCAAGTGAAGGTTTGTCCGAAGAGTGTAGCTAGCTTTTTCCAAAGTAAGTAGCTTCTACTTATGTGAAGATTTGTCTGATTATTTCAACTAATATTTTTTTGAGGAGTTTGTACAGGGAGCTTTAGTTTGGCTCAAATTAATTTCAAAAAATTGACTTTGAGTAAAATAATTTGAAGTTGAAGACTTTTTCTGAGTCCATTGTAATGCTTCTTGATTTGTCTAGAGTTAGTTTCAGATAAATTAAGCTTTTGTGAAATACATGGATAGTCGACTGGGTTCCAACTTCTTCCAAATTTTTTCCTGACTTTGTTTATGTTAGAGTAATCATAGTGTCATTGATTTGTCTAAAGTCAAGCAGTGCTTCTACTATCTGATTTTTTCCTTTAGGATAAACACAATGTGAATTGAGTTCATCTAACTTTGTCTAAACAACAAGATGAAGAACAATTTGTCTAAATCTAGCTGAAGTGAGTCTTTGTTTGAGATTAACTTTATCTGAAGAGTGAGGAGGTTTGGTTCCACATTCTTTCCCTTTTTAATGATGATAAAATATTTGAGTGAAATACCTTTCAAGGGGATGAATTACATGAATCATATATTTTAGATTGATGATGTATGAGAGCTCGAACTGAGGTATGCATATATTCTAATGTGTTCATAGCTCTCCCTGATTATGTGCATTACAAAATATTAATATTGTCAATACTCTCCCTTAATGAATGCATTCTTTTATAGGTTACTTAGTTTTATTTCACTTTTGTCCAATATTTCTCCCCATTTTTTATCATAATCAATAAGACATGGTATGGAGGGAACTATGTATTATGAACAAGGTGTCATTATCAAGGAACAAATTCATGATAAGGGTAACATTCAAACATTAAAGAGAAAATATTTAGGAAACTGGCGAATGTGTATAATTTGCAAAAAAATATGTATTTCATTGATGAAGGATATACATAGCTTAAATACAAACATCAATAAATGGTAAGATTATTGTTATACAAAAATGGAGTTTGTAGCACATCATTTGTTTTCCTTGGATGTCTGGGAGGTAGTCTTGTAATCGACAAGCTTAATTTAAGTTGATAATCAAGATTTGCCAAGTATTGATAGGGAGGAGGCTTGACTTCAATAGTTGCTTGAGCATTGGCTTTTATCCTCCATTTCTAAAGAGTGTGAACCCAATGATGGGTCAGAAGATGTTGTTTTGGAGTTCTTAGAGACAGGCATTCTAGAGAGAGGAGCTGAGGTTTTGGAAGCCAGGATTTTGAATCTAGGAGGTTTGGACTTGGAAGAAATTGGAAGTGTTAGAGTGGATGATGATGGATCTTTAGAGTAGGAAATGATTTTGTTAGGAAGAACAACTCTTAATCTTTCAAAGACTTTGGATTATCAAACTCTAGGAAAGGTGATGTTAATTTTGCAAAATATGCATCTATCTACTTAAAGCTATGCTATAGATACACATTTTTTGGAAGATGGAAAAATTTAGGATTAGATGTGTTTAAAATTGTGCAAGGTGAAAACCTTAGGGCTGATTAAAAGATATAGGGACATTTGGCTTAGGAGGAGGAGTTGGTGTGGATAAGGAAGGTCCCTTGAAATTTAGTATAAAATTATGCACAAACTTATCTATGTTTTGAAATTTTGGTCTAAAGTTTCTGGGGTATAGCTTTTTCATTATAGTGACATTAAGTTTAATGAATTCAAGATCATTGAAATGTGGAAATGGGACATCTAGATGACTAAAAATTGCTTTTTGAGCTTCCAATTCAAGATGAATTAGATGAAGATGGAGATGATAAAGATATGGAAGTGGAAGTAGAGATGGACGAAGAAGATAGAGAGATGTTTGTGTAAGAGTTGTAATAATGGGATAAGTAGGAAGTGGAGAATTATGAGATGTAAGATGGTGAGAAGAAGAAGCAGGAGATGAATGATGGGATGAGGAGTGGTGAGAATGATGGGATGTAGTTACTAGTGAGACAGATCTGGGCTTGTAAATAGGAGAGGGTTGAGCTGGTTGTGTTTGACCTTTGATGGATTCTATTAGAGTATTAAGTTTTTTATCTAGTGAATCCATCCTGATGTTAAGGGCTGAAATGGATGTTTCAATATTGATGGGCTTGCCCTCAAGGTTCTATGAGAAGGGTTAGGTTGGTGGAGAAGGGTGGATAGGTCTGAATGAAGAAGGAATTGGACTGTGAGGTGGAGATGGTGCTACTGTTGCTTCTGCTTCTACTATTGCGATTGGAGTTTTTTGCACATGATCCTCAGATCTTACTTCTTCTTCTCCCCTCTCCATTTCTCTTACAATATAGGTTCTTTCTCCTGTTGCCATTTCTGTTGTTCTGTCATAGGATGCAGGATCTTGATTTTCAATTGCTGAGGCTTCCCTTCTTATCTCCTCATCAGTAGGGAAGTCATCTTGTCTTAGTTCTTCTATCATTGCAGCCACTTCTTCTTTTGAGATGAATTCTCTTCATATTTCATCAATTATTTTAGAAGAAGTGATTTCTTCTACTATGGTTGAGGGGATTTCTTCTTGACCTTCCTATTCGCTACAATTTATACTGTAAGTGTACGGCGTCAAGTTTTATAATATAGTGATGAATGAGTGTTGTATCCACAGAGATTGTGTATTTTAATTTCTTACTAGCTATTGATATGAATAATCTTAACTTTATCTTAATAACCAAAAACAAGTAATAATTGAATAATAAATGACATGGATAGCTTTGAACATAAGAAATCAGGGTATGAAAATTGAAGAGGATTGATTTCATTTATGCTTCATTCATGGTATTCTCAACATATTACCGATTGATCATTGCATTGGTTTATAAATCGAGAATGCAACAACACTCAACTTTCTCTCTTGAGTGCCAAGTCAAGTATCTATTCCTACCATTCTAATTTAAATATCCCTATAAAATTAAAATATCAAGAATGGATTAAAATCTAGGATTCTCAAAAATGATTTCATAAAGCCTAGCAGCTCTCTTAAGTCATCTACGAATTTATGTTGTGATGCCTAGATCCTATTCAGGGTTACTTTTCCTGAGTGTCAAACCCTAAATACATTATCATTCAATAGATTGCCAATCAATTGAAGGCATTAAATGCCAAACATCACAAATAAACCAAATGCGAGATAAATCAAGTCATTCATTGATTAATCCATGAAATTCACATAAAATCCATCTCCCCTATAGAATAGAAAGATTAGCTACTCATGATGGAGCATAAATCAATCGAATAATCATTCAACATCATTAGAGTTTAAATCCCCAAAATAAAATCCAAGATAAAAAGAAAGAAAGGAATTGAAATAAAGAAATCTTAAAATCTTTTCCTTCCAGCTTGACTTCCAATCCTTGAAATCAATCTTCTTTTCTTTGATCTTCAACCTTGATCTTCTCTTCTTCAAAGCCTCCAAAAAGAACCCTAAAAAATCTAGCAAAGACTCTCTAAAAATCCTAACCAAGAAACCCCCCAAGAGCTCCCCAAAACTAGGTTTTATAGTGCAAAGTTGGGGAACAAAAATTTTTGCAATGCAATTCGTGGTGTCAGTGCTAAGACACCAAAGTTACTACTACTTGCATATGATATGGTTTGGTGGGTGCCACTGTGCCAAAATCGCTACTTGCCTTGTGATGTATTTTTCTTACTCCATTTCACCTTTTCCATCCTCTAATCACTTGTACTTGATTTTTCTTCTAATTTAGCTCCATTCTTCCACTCTTCAATGTACCTAGAAAAACATATAAAACATATGAAATGCATAAAAATCCTCAAGGATCAACAAGTAAATAAGCTTGTTCAATACTAAATATAAGTGAATAAAATTCACTTATCAAATAACCTCAAACTTATTCATTTGCTTGTCCTCGAGCTAAACATAAAGACCAACCTTCTAGAATAAGCCCAAATACAACATTGATAAAGTTCATTATCTAAAGACCTTAAGACGATCAACATATCTTAGAAGAAAGATTAAAATGTCATTCATGTCTAGAATTCCAACCTAAACCTCATCCTTTCTATCTTAAATTCCTTGGGTCATGTGCAAAGAGTTATAGCTATTCTAAAATTAAATCACTTCATACTTAGATTTATTTATGCAAATAAGAAAAACATATTCAATGCAAACCCTAAGAATTCACAAATTAACAGAAAGACTACAATAGATAAGCATATGATATTTTACTTTCTTTCTTTCATCTTTATTCTTCTTGTTTCCTTTTAATGGGCTATATTACTATCACACCCCCAAACTTATTTTCTTTTCAATTGATGGAGATTTTTGTTCCTCTAATTAAATGATAAATCTTTATACATGCTTTTCTTTTTGAATCTACTATTCATCTAAACCATTAATAACAATGAATTATAGAGTTCAACTGAAGTATGCATGCTTAGTTACCTAATTGATCCTAAGTACTCAATGCATTCAAAAGAAATGGCCATATGATCAAATGTGTAAGGAATCTAGGATAAATTAGACAAGCATTCTAGTCAAGCACATAGACTATGTTGACATCCATCATTTTCTTCCCAAGCCATTGTTGAAATATTTAGTTTACATCATTTGTCTCCTATAAGAACTTTGATCAATGTTCAAAATAATTTTTTTTTACTTTTCAAGAACATAACCATAATCATAATCACACACTAAACAAAAATATAAACAAAACAAACATTGAACACAAACAAAACATAAAACAGATACACAAAAAACAAATAAGGCACCCCCAAACTTATAATGAACATTGTCCTCAATGTGTAAAATAATGAATGAAGGGGGGAAAGAAACTCCCTTGTGAAAGAATATGCTCCTTTGATGATGGAGGAAGGTTGGTATTGATGGTGTGCTTAGCTTTTTGTAGGGTCACCTGATATCAAGAAAACCAAAACATAACTAAGCAAAATGATAAAACAAAATAAAGCCAAAAAGACTAAAAATCCTAAGAGAGAAGGGATCAGAGGTGGTTCTAAGTTATATTCATTAGCTAATTGTTTCCTTCTTCACCCAGTGTCTTCGAGGTTGATTTTTTCTTTGCTGTGTTCTAGTTCATTCATCATAGGAAGATTATTATTCATCTCAAAATTTGCATTACTGAATTTTGAAGCCTCTACTTCCATTCAAATTTTTGTGTAGTAATTGACAACGCTAGTTGGAGCTTGAATTCTTCCATGGCTATATATCTTTCATTGAGTTTCTCTACACCATTTGAATTGGCTTTCATCTTGCTAGCCTCTTCATCATCCTTACAATACTCTTCAATAATTTGCACAAATTTTGATTTATCTTTATTTCTCCCTTCTCTTGATGATTCTCCTTGCTTCTCTTGTTGTAATTCATCCCCTACTAGAACATGGTTCATGATGTTCTTCAAACCTATCAAATCTTGGTTAATAGCATCTACAACACAAATTTTTGAAGGTTCCTGAACATTTTCATCAATAAAAACTAAATGCAGAACCTCAACCCTTTTGCATGTATTCTCTTTGACTGAACAATCTAAAAAATGATAAATGTTAAACCTTACCTCATCTTCATTGACTCGTAAGATTAACTCACCACACTGTGCATCGATAAGTGCCCTTCGAGTTGCTAGAAATGGCCTTCCAAAGACCTATCTACAGTACGTCTTCACTAACTCCCTAAGGCTAGGTCAAAGACCTATCTGCCAACTACAATGTAATGGTCGTAGGCTTCACCTTTCCTAGTCTGAGTTTCCTAAAAATTGATAGAGGACTTAAGTTAATAGAAGCACCTATATTAGATAACGTCATATGGAAAGAGGAATATCCAATAGTGCAAGGAATAACAAAATTCCCAGGATCCTTCAATTTTTGAGGGAGCTTCCTTTATAGAATCGCACTACATTCCTTTGTCAACTTCACCATCTCATTTTCCTCTAACTTTTGCTTTGTAGACATAATCTCTTTCATGAACTTGGTGTATTTGGACATCTACTCTAGAGCTTCTGCAAAATGAATATTTATCTAAATTTCTTAAAGATTTCAAGAAACTTACTAAACTATTCATCTATCTTCTTTTTCTAAAATCTTTGTGGGAAAGTGAGTTTGGGTTTCAAGATAGGAGGATTGTTAGGAAATGTGATCCTCCCTAGTTGGGAATCTTCCCTTTCTAATGCATTTCATTTTGCTTCTTCCTCTCTCTCTCTCTCTCTCTCTCTCTCTCTCTCTTTGAACTGCATTCTAGTTTCCTACCTCTGAGAATGGTTATGGCTCTCCTTGCATCTTTGGTGGTTCAAGTTCTCTTCCGCTCTTTAGAGTTATGGCATTGCAATACTCCTTTGGGTTCTTCTTTATGTTGGTTGTAAAATTACCCCTATTTGAGCTATTTGAAGAGCTTGTAATTTTCCTAATCTACATCTCCAAAGACTTGATAGAAGTGTTAATGTTGCCCATTGTTATTTCAATGTTATCAAGTCTTGCTTCATTGCTAGAGAACCTTGCCCTACTCTCATTTACAAAAGTGCTCATGAGGTCATCGAGAGATGACTTGTTTTGCTCTGGTGGTTGAGATTGGTATGGAGGTTGAAACCTAGAAGGATGGTTCATTATGTTCCTTGTATTGTTATAATGAAGATTATCCTGATTCCTCCAACTTCCAAGATAATATTGATTCTACTTGTTGTTCCCCATGAAATTGTTGTAGCCCTTATTGTTGATATACTACACTTCTCTACTTAGATTTGTAGCTGTATACGCCTCAATTGGTAGAGAAGAAGAAAGCTCTCTAGCATTGGATACTCCTTTTGAGGTAGAATTGGCCATGGCAAGTTGGTGTGTTAAGGATGACATTTATGTAGTCAGAGTTGTGATCTGGTCCACCTCAAGACAACCTGCAACTTTCCTCATCATGTTTCTCTCATTCGGCTATGTAAATATATTGGAAGTCATGTCTTCCAATAATGAATATGCATCAGCTGTAGTCTTTGCGATTAGAGAGCCTCTAGATGTAACATTAACTATGGTTCTTGTCTGGTTGTTCAACCCATTGTAGAACAGCTGGATTGGTAGCTAGTCTAGAAAACCATGCTATGGGCATCTTCTAAGCAGACCCTTAAATCTCTCCCAACACTCAAAAAGTGGCTCAAAATCCATTTGTTTGGATTGGCCAATCTCACTTCGCTGTTGAGCTGTCTTGGCCAGAGGAAAGAACTTTACAGGAATTTCTCCATTATCTCTTCCCATGTTACTATGCTCCCTGGTTGTAAACTCTATAACCAGCCTCCGGCCTTATTCTCAGTGAGAATGGTAAAAGCCTCAATCGAATGACATCATTTGGTACTTGTTCATATTCACTGTGTCACTGATATCATGAAACATAGCTAGATGGATGTTAGGGTCTTCACTTTATGATCCCCCAAACTGGTTCTACTAGACCATGTCGATCAATGTTGGCTTCAACTCAAAGTTATTTGCATTGATGGCTAGATAAGTTATACCAAAGTAGTTCTCACTAAGCATTGGCCTGAAATAATCCCTTATTGGCCTATGTGGATTTTGATTTGCCTGCTGATTCAAAATTAGCTATTCATTTTGCTCTGTTCTGCCATTGTGCTTGGTGTATCTCACTTTGCTGTTCGGATATTTTGTAGTGTTCTCTCTATTTCTAGATTAAAAGGAGTTAGATCAGAAATTTCTATGATCTTGCATACACTGTTATGAGAACTAAAGAAATTGAATTTGCGCAATAAAAGCAAAAGGAAAAAGAGAATCAATAAAAGAAAATACAAAACCAAATTAAAGCTAAAACATTTATTGAAAATATTAGCAAAAAATCAAAATAATGCCCTTCCCTAGCAACAACACCAAAAATTTGTTCGCTACAAATTATACTACAAGTGTATGACATCAAGTTTTATAATATAGTGATGAATGAATGTCATATCCATAGGGATTGTGTGTTTTATTTTCTCACTAGCTATCTGTAAGGCCCTTAAAATTTCAAAAATGTAAATGTTCACTCTTGTAAAGTTTTAGAAATTTTTACAATGCGGCATACTATACAATTTAAT
>JAYJMB010088296.1:0-13483 GCA_036873735.1 Pouteria campechiana | reverse complement strand
AGGGAAAGGGGAGAAAGGAGACAGAGTTGCTGTGGGAGATCCCCAATCAGGAAAAGCAAGTTACAATTTTATTTATTTTATCTTCGAATCGATAAGTAGAAGATATTATTTTGCATTAGTTAGATCTTATAGAAATTAATGTAAAAGATTATAAATGTGTCAATTGAAATTATAGATTTGATGTATTAGATTACCATTAGAAGACTTATTTATTGAGTAGATTGATGTGTTTGCATTAATTAAACTTATATAATTTAATGCAAAAGATGACAAATACATCAATCAAATTTATGGGATTGATGGATTAGATAAGCCATATATTAATTAGAGTTTTGAATCAATGTATAGATTTATTTGACAATGTATTCATTAGATTTTTAAGAATGAATATATTAGAGATATGGGTTGAATGCATAATTTAGATGAATAAAATCCATGCATTAGATTATGCATTGAGTTGATTTTTAATTAATGCATAGATTTATTGAGAGAGCATATTAATTAGATTTTCATAGATTAATATGCTAGATTGTGGGGATTGAATACAGGATTTCGAAAGATGAAATTTATGTATTAGACTAACAAATCTCATATTTATATGTTGGATTTGAATGCATATTTGCTGCTCAGATTTTTTATGCTAGAAATAAATTACATTGTATTTCATGCAATGCATGAGATGGTATTCACGTGATTCAAATGGCGTAAATGCATTAGAATAGCTAGGATTGAGTTGAATGCACAAATGCTTCACGCATACAGATTTCATTAGTTGTGTGATTTACAAACTATGGTAGACCCCAGATGAGCTCATGAACATATCCTTGTCATATGACAATTATGCATTAGATTTTTGGTTACGTGCATGATTTTGTATGATCAAAACCAACAACATTCAAATAGCAATCCAATGGGTGCATGCAGACATGCTGCCTAGATTGTTGACGCATGTAGCACATGGAAGGCAAGTTGCCTGTTTGAACAGATGTTTAGAAAGTTTATGGTATGCCATTCACGTCATGTTTCTAATAGAATGCTATATTGCTTATTGAAACAAATATGTAGACATGGTTTATTTGAGAGCCTTTGGAATTTCATTCCATGTGAGAAATAATATAGTGCATCATATGAGATTTTAGATGCAGATTATATTCCATATATGTTGTATGGTAATAGAATGAGCAAGACATTCATGTAGAGTGTTTGGGTTGGAGGAGAATTAATCCCACACTGTTGTGACGTATGCAAGCCTTTTGACCAAGAATTCAAGGCTTTTCATGAGATTAAAGAGGCAATTAAATATTGTAATAAGCATGACCTTTATGTAAATTAGATCCGTTAGATTCCAATTCATGCTTGCAACAATTTCATGAAATATTATCATTGAGAATGGTGTAAATTATTTCTGATTATTAGAAATAAAATTTCTAACAAATTTAAGAATTTTGGAGATTTAGATTTTATGCATGAAATAAATTTAACTCCACATATTTTTTATTGTTTTCATGAGAGTAGAAATTTCAGAATTCTAATAGAATTAGAATTCCAAAAAAATTAGTTTCATGGAAAGCCAGGCGCCAGAACCAAGTGTTCGAGCCCAGGCGCTGGCAGCCCAAATGCGCCAATGGTGCCGTCGGATCACTGACAATGGCCGAACAGATGACTAAATTTTGTCGCATTGTTTTGAGATCTCTCGATATCCGTTTTGGATGACCAGATAATCAATTTTAGTATTTTTGGACCTTCCAGATACACTGCATGAGTCATAAAGTTCGATAGAACAACAACTAAAGGTTAAGATTTTATGTCCCTAGATTAAAGGTTGTGGTCCACTAAACTGGTTAGATGTTTATTAGAGATATTTACCCAATAGATACTAGAATAAATTGTGTTAAAAGATTTAAAATATTAAAAAAAATACAAGATTGAGTATGTTGTGTAAATTTTCTATTAACACATGTACTAAGATGATCTGCTTACTGAGTTTTTGTACTCATCTCTTTTGTTTCCTTTTACAGATAGTTCATCTTAAGAGAAGTAAGAGATTTAGTTGAAGATTGTTTAGAAGAGAGAATTTTGAATAAATTTATTTTATTTGATTTTTGAGATGTAAGAAATGAATATTTTTATGACAGATATGTTTAGAAATTGTGTTGGATTGGATGTAATAGATTTTTAGATAAATTTTATATTACATCACTTTTTCATTCTACTATTTGTCTGATAGATCTTGAGAAAACCTGCCGTAGTGCCAGCGTGATATTGTCATCCTGAGGGTGGGTTATCATATACTATCACATATGTATTTCTTCAAATCCAGCCACGGATGAATGGAGCTCCAGTGGAGTGGAGGGTATCCATCCATCACCATCGATGAAAGAAGAAACAGTGAAGTTGATGGCATCGATGGAGCTAGTAATTACTTTAAAACCCGGCCAGCGCACTCTATTTCTAGTGTTGGATCTGGGCTCTCGGTTTTGATACTCAGCGTAGGACAAGGTATCTAGTGCAAACACAGCGTTCCACTGCGGGATCAATGACGTCGTCTAACATTGACTGTAAGATGACTGTCCTGAAGTACAATTTCCACGGACGACCCAGGTACGACCGGAACATTGATTTTACTGGAACCAGTTCCGGTGCAGCCGTGATAGTGCAATTGTGTATTGAGATGCCTGAACTCCGCCTGTGTTTCATCCTTCCCTGAGCGGTAACTACATTGCCATGTCCGAAAAGTGGCCTGCGCAGATACAAGTTACAGTTATGGAAGACTACAGTTGCATCTCCAAAGATAAAATCAATCGTCCCATACACATCACATTCTCTATAAAACTGGCGTTTGTCTTTGACGAACAAGGTGTCTTCATGCCCGATAAAACTGCATCGATAGAAAACGGACCGTGGTGACTCGACTAGTAGTGCAACAGCCAGGCCCATTTCTGCTACAGCTGAGTTTTCGAATGTTACGCCTTGTGCCTGTAAATTATGCCTGGACTTTGGCATAGCCGATGAATTGCAATAGCAGATGTTTTTGGCCGGCATTTCGAATACCAAAACATGTTACCAAGAACAAATGAAAGGGAGGAAATATGAATCTTACTGACAAATGCGAGGGAGAAAAGAGGAATTATACCTACAGTGGAACTTTCGGTGGTGCCGAACCCGGTCCCATTGCTTCGATCATCCGTGATGATTGTTCGATTAATGTCGTCCCCTATGAAAACAATCCTTATTTTATCAGTTCCAACCTCTACATTTTTTTTGTAGACCCCAGTCTTAATGTAGATGGCAAATTTCTTTTTGCTAGAGACTGGAGCTGCTGCAACGGCAGCAGAAACTGTAGTGTAGTTGCCTGTGCCGTCTTTAGCTACTACTAAGTCTACTGGGAACGAGACTTGGGATAACACCTTGACTAGCATCATCAACAATGTGGATAAGAAAACTGCATTTTTAACATTATGGGAAGCCATATCCTGACGAAAGTTAGATCATGGAGAAAGAAAGTAGGTGTAGAAAGGAAGAGTCGAATGAAACTGATGAAGTAGCGATCGCTGCTGGCCGGTTATTTATAATGAAGTATTGAGTCAACGTGGATCTGACATGGTATGAATAATGGGAGAACTGCAGTAGCCTCTCATTGGCGCGTAATCCATCCAAATTAACGTTTGATCCAGCAGCCGAGCCGTTGAATTGTGTCGTAACTCAAAACTATACATCCTAACTCCTTTTTTCCTTGCACCTAAACATGTTGGTGGGTCTTTTTGTTAATTAATGATGTGACAAATGCAAAAAGATCAAATGGGGACGATCCTCCCATCTATAGATGAGAAATTATGTACATGATCCCAACAAACCCAGGATATGCCAGTCAAAAATAAGTCTGTTGTGATTAGACCCGGTAAGCTGATATAAAAATAGAGCTCATCTGCTGTTGATGAACTGCAGTACATGTCAACACTCAGACAGTGGTTGTTTTGTGTTGCTTTCACAAATTACCTAACTGCCACAAATCATCTTCTAAGTTTCGGATTTAACTAGATGAAAATGCTCTGTAACACCAAACACAAACAAAGGCACCCACATGAAAAGTTATTTCAATTAACAAGAAAAAATATACCCTTCATAATTTTCTTTGAATTGGCCCCCATGAATTTCTTATTTGAATCATTTCAGGCAAAAAAGATATAGATTATATCTAAATACATTTTACGCAAGGATGAATGCCAAGTAATTCCACTTTGCCCACTACAGGAGACTCCATAGGCCAATGTTACTTTCGAATCGCGTGAAAATATTTTCCTATAATGGATAGTCTTCTAAAACAACCTTCATCATCGCATAGAATACATAGGTAAGTCAATGGCGCCCATTGTTACGTCTGACCAAAGAAATTAAGCCTTGTTGACTTACTTTTCCACCCATTATTATTTTAAATTCTTTCATATATATATATATATATTAAATTCTACCCTTTTTCCTTGTTCCTCCTCTCTATACTTAATTATTCTAATTTTTATTTGCTTAAAGTCTCCAATCAAATGCATTTAATTCCACAGATAAAAAAAATAGAATAAGAAATATATTTAATTACAAGCAATATTGTCAAATTCGGACCAAATTGGCCAGTCGGACTAGTTCAACTGTGAACCGATCAGTTAACTAGTTCAATCTAGCCCGATTCAATCCAATAGTAATTTTTTTTAAATTTTAATATTAGTAATGAAATTAAATGATAAATTAACATAGTAAAGTATTATACAATATATTATATTTAGATTAATATCCATAGTTTAGATTTTTTTAAATTTTACTTTATTATTTTTAAAAAATAAAAAATCAGTTCAACTAGTTAAATTGGCCAATCAAATATGTTAGACCGGAACAGGTTCAACTTGTCGAGTTCTAATAACACCGTTTATAAGTTTACAACTAAATGTATGGAGGAATGAGTTCGTTTGAGATATTTCCTAATTAAACTCTAAAGTTGGTGGTGTAAAAATAACAATCAACATGTGCATTTAATAAATAGTATTAGAAGTATATAAATATAATCTATGCCACTAAAATTAAAAGCCTCATTGAAAGATGCCACGAACTGACATAAAATCTCGCTATAAGAGCCGTATTTTGTTGAAAATTACTAGAAGAAATAAACTTTCATAAGTAAGAGAAATATGTGAAAACCAACTGATGATTCTTTTAGATTATCGATACATAATACTTTTAATTTAGTTGACGGATTATACATTTATGGTCGGACCCTCATAGATCCATCATCCCAAATGGTGAAACTTTTATGTATTGCTAATGTACTCTCTCTAGACAGTGTAGAGAGGTTGTGAAATTTTTATTATTGTATTTGATCCATTAATTATGTACATTTTAAACTTTTATAAACTTAAATAAAATATTAAAATGTTCTAGACGTCCACACATAAGATATATTTTCAACAATACCTATATATTTGTGTTTAATGTGGCCAATCTTGGGGTGCAACCAGGTTAGGTTAGGTTAGGTTGGTTGGAGTCAACCCTAACCCTAACCCATTTTCTAAAATTTCAACCTAACCTTAATATAACAAGTTTTTCAAAACTTCAATCAGTTCAACTGTATTTTGAAATTTTGGATTGGTTCATGGGTTGAAAATGTGTTGATAATTTGGATTAAAATAAGTTGAGAATATATTGAAAAAAGTTATAAACAACATAATTTAAAAACCTATGAAAGTCTCCTCAATTAAAACGGATAATTATATATAGATACTTTAAAATAGAATTTTTAAATGAATATAAATAAAAAATATTTGGTAAGAATGAAGTATTGCCACTCTTTTTTTATATCTAAGAAAATTTCAATTCATAAAAGTCCTTTATTTATTCAAGTAAATAAATAAAAAGGAAACACATTACCTAAAGAAGTAGCTAAGCCTTAAAAATTCTAAGTAAAAAATAAAAAATAATCATCGAAAATTGAATGGTTATGTGCAAGTTAAGCTCCTAATCCAATTTAATTTACAAGTTGGGTTGAGCTCAACCCAGTTTTTTTTCTAACCCAAGTTTTGATTTACTCTACCCTAATCCTACTAAAACCGGGTTGGGTTAGATAGGTTTCAGGTTCAACCAACCCACTTGCACCCCAGGCCAATCTCTGTATCTTATACTAATTAATTTTAGTTTGCAATAAAAATTAATATTAAAACAGCTTAAACGTAATAGATTATCCATTGGATCGAAGTTCATGCGAAATGAAATTTTTTTTATGTAGATACAAATCATCATTCACATCCTTTTAGGCTTATTGGACCTCCCAACTACTTTTGACTATACTTCAATTGTCTATTATCAAACTTCGTTAGAAATCGGCATACAGATGAACAACACTAGCCGTCTTGAAGCAAGAAATTTTAACGATGGTAAATAATTTCATTGTGTGTCCTACCTGTAGGCTTAATTGTATCAAATTTTGGTGCATTTGACTTCCTGCCATTCTGATTCTACCTCTCGCAAAATATATACGGTAAAAGCTCATTCAGTGTGTGCAACGACAATGTTTGCCTCATTCAATTAATACAGAAAGTCCCCAGGTGCAGTTAGGATCTATGTAGGTCTTGGCTTAGACCACACATTGCCTATGGGAAAAGAGTTTAAATGAGTCAAAATTCCACAATAACAAAGAAATGGGCAATAGAAAAATGAGGAGAGACTGCACTCACTCATGATTCAAAAATATCATTATGGTACAGTAATTCGGATGATTGGGCGGCGTCTGGTACAAATGCTGCAAATCGCTTCTTAAGATGAGTGCCCCATATCATAAAAATAATTTACAACGGAAAAAAATCAAAAACATGTTACAGACAGCAGCAACTGATGCTCGCAGTTCTGATCAATGAAATTTGAGTCGCTAATCAACATATACAGCACATATTCCTAATCCGTGGCTGATCATGATCTTCCCGACCTCTCACAAAGGCCCTGATAGCAAGATGCTCAGAAGCATATGTCATGAAAGAAACCAAAACCAGGCCTCCAGCAACCATCAGACCCAACCTGTAGAAATGAAAATTAATCCCAAGTAAATATCTTTAGGTGCTTAATTCTTCTCATTGGTTATTAAAACAACAAAACTCACATGTCACCAACATTTTGATACCTGCTAACTAGGTCAGATTGGGCACAACAACAAGTACAGTGAGTGTAGAAAAGACCTAAATTTCCATTTACCCACAAAGTAATTGATGACAGGGGCAGACGACAGCCATGGCAGAAAGCAGTGACAGTCATTATAATGTGACGTGGATATCACATGACCCAAAGAATCAATGCCGTGTAAAACTTTCCAATCAGGTTGATAATGCTTGAGTTCAAGCTTGATTTCTATGCAGCAAGTTAAGCCTAAAATTTGGGCTCCTTTAGTACACCAACCAAGAAGAAGCATAAACAAGCTTAGCTGTTGCTTGACCTAGGCACATTTACTCGTGTATTTATAACAGATATATACATATTACTGTTATATGACATAAATATATATATATATATATGCCAATCAATTGTGACTTAGCTTGGCTTTAGCCTAAGGTCATGTTAAGGATTCTAAATCAAGCTGAAGCTATTATATTTGCACTCAAGCTTTGACAATCTAAGTCCGAACAAAGCCCTCAAGGTGGCTTGTTTGGTTTTCAAGCTAAGTTCAGCTCAACTCAGCTCATCAAGATCCCCAGACAGATAAAATATAGCTTTATTATGAAAAAAGATGATGCTTTGACCATGGTCATAATGGACCAAAAACCACTAAATCTCAATTCATAAAAATTGGAGAATTGGTCCCTTTTTTGTTGGTTTGTGGTCTTGGGTCGGCTAAGAAATACCAACAATCATCGAAATCCCAAAATAATCAACAAAAGATCACCTAACAAACAGAGCAGTGATCCCCAAGACACACGGCAGAGAGGGAACAGCAACAGCGAGACATGTCATGCCCATCCAATAAAACCAAGAGGCAGCATCGCAATTAGACACCTGGCGTTGATGACCTGCATAAAAAAAAAAAAAGAAGAGTCAATGACCAAGATAAATCATACATGCTCAATCAAAATGCAACTCAAAATACCTTTGCCAGAATTGTATTCTGAATTCTCTGAATAAGTGGAAAATGATCCTGTTTGAGTTGCTGTTGTCTTTCCCCATTCATAGACCAAATGGAGGTACCTTTCAAAGATTAGGAAAAAGCTAGCAAATACCCACTCATACATTAGCAACAATCCTGTCCATGGCATCGATTGCTGAGGTACAACTGCAAACGCAAGTCCAATGGATGCAACAGCAACAATAAAGCAGCAAAATACTGAGATCGCACCTAAATATGCAGGCAGCTTCACTTGTCCAGCATTTGGGAACTGCTAGCACAACAAAGAATAAATTTCACAATGTAGGAAAAGACAGTTTTCCAGTTAATGAGACATATTACAAATATCAGGAAGCAAATAGTCCATTGAAGTACTCATAACCAGCAGATATTCAGAAAGGGATGGAGAGTTCTTGCCAGGAAGACGGAAAACAATATGCATCAAATGATCTTTCCAGAAAGTCAGATCATAAGCATTTTCAAATTAGACCAAAAACATATTTCTGTGTAAACACAGTACAGGTATCCAATGGTCTGCCTTCTGTTCTTACAGTGAAATGAGTAAAATTACTTTCAAATTGAACCATAAATACATCTCCCTGAAAACACCAAGTAAAAGCATGTGGAAACAAGTTCACAAGTTACAGGCAAAACAAAGCTTGGCTTACTGCATAACCTATGATGGCCCACTTGAATTTATGTGCAGATGCAACACAGGTTAGAGATTTGTCCTGCATTTGCAACAAAGGGCACCCGCCACAATGAAAGACAATCTCAGAAATGAACAAATCCACAAGCCGGTGTTAAGTGAAAAGGCTAGAAGTTTTGGGGGGAATCAGGATTTTTGGGATTATTTAGAATTGCAATAAAAAAGAAAAAGAAGATGGAAAAAAAAAGGTTTTCACATTACGCCCCGGGAAAACACACAATGTAATCTCTAGAAATGAAAACTCTATTCAACACAAAATTTCACTGAAGGCTGTTCATAACATGCAATGTTGATGAAGATGACCTGTTGACTTGAATTGGCAATAGACGAAGATGCAACACTAACAGCAGAATAAGTAGCAAGACCACCAACAGCTTTGAACTTGTTGAAGAGATGCCTTGCTTGATGACAGATGGAGCTTCCACCCAAAGCACCAAACAAATTCCTGCGCTGCAACAATGACATCAATGAACATCATGTGACTCATCTGAAACTTCCTACAATGTGTATTAGATATGGATGTATCTTTTTACAGTAAAGAGAGTTGACCTAGAAGATGCTAACCTGAAAACAGGACTGATAGTAACATAGAAACAAGACGAAAATGGGAAGAAGAAAAAGAAACTTGACTAGAAGGTGTTCGGTGGGGTTCCTGCCACCCCCAGTTCCTGGCAGAGATTCCTGGAGACTTTCCCGAGCATTCTGCAGCATCAGCAAGCTTAAACAATCATATACATGCACATGCATCAGAAAATTCAGACACTTTTACAACCTGTTTAACAAATTCAACCCATACACACCACAAACATGTGTAATAATGCTAACAGTGGAATGGTATCACATGTTTACCGCACAGGTTGCAAAAAATCAAACTGGCAAAAAGGAGAACTATCAAAATGCAGTAAATTGAAGAGAGAGAAATTTTTGACATGAATACCTGCCAGATGTCAACAGGCTTTAGAAGCCAAGCAGTCCACCAGTCCCATGGCTTAAGGGGACCGAGAGTGTAGTGAATAACCCTTAGTTCTTTCTCATCCACCATCCACTGCAGAGACAAAATGTAGGCATCAATAACACAAATCAGATGCTAAGTTAATTATTGGTGGTTTAAATTAGAGGAAACCATTTGAGTCAACATGATTCAATTCAGTGACCACAATTGCTATTGAGGATTAACATGCTCCAGACTCCTAAAAAGGATTCATCACTATCAAAATAGCACCATCGAAATCAGTACATTTTCTTCAAGACATAAAAGGGGCATTTTAACTGATTGAAATTTTTGACTCTGTACGACCTTTTAGAATTTATCTCCCAATGTATATGCATCAGATAAAAAATAAAATGATGATACCCATTTCATATCATTTTTTCATCAGTAGACTACATCAATGTGTATTTGGCAAGAAACATATACAAGTAACATGCCTTCAGTAGTTCATGTTCCAATCTTGAATGACCCAAGCATAAATTCAAGCTTGCCATCATTAGGTGTTGAGAATATGGGTCTTGACTAAAGTAAAGAACCGCAAGAAGTTTGCTCTTACTACTCCACTGCAAACCAGATAAAGGACAAGGTTGCATCAGGTTGGCAACTGACGTGAAACGTTTGCTACATCTTTACCATGAATCCGAACAATGGAATAGTTTGCACCCACAATGGAGTCACATCCACTGTGAGAAATGGGCAAGGGTTGGCCATGGAATTGCTTGGAAGTAACGTGATGCATCAAAGCTCAGATGCAGTAACAACTTCACAAGAGTTGACTACAGTGCTCTCCAGAAGCAATGAACTAAAACAGCTCCCAGTTGAATCAAAATTAGGCAAGCATTATCACATCATAATGGGGATGCGCATGCAAAGAAGCCAACCTAAGAGTACAGGATTTGTTTTGTGAGATGAAACCTAGGAAATAGGATATAAGCTGTAGTTTATAGAGAAGGATAACAAGAGAAATGAAATGGGTATAGTGACAGAGAACAACGAAAAGGACAAAATTATAGGAGTCAACAAATTGATAGGACAATACTTAGAACTAGTACAGGAGAGGGTAGAATTAATTTCATTAGTGGATATGCACTGCAGGTAAGGTTATAAGACAGGATCAAGAAAGAATTTAGGATGATATGGACAGATTAGCATAATGAATACCAAATAGAGAAAAGATATTTTATGTGAAGAGACTTAAATAAGCATACAAGGAAAGATAATAAGAGATAAGAGCGGGTCCACGGAGATGTATTTTAGGCTAAGAAATAAAATTAAGATGCCATCTTACACTTTCAGATGGCATATCATCCAGCTTAAGCAAACCAATATTTCAAAAAGAAAGATGAATGTTTAGTAATTTTTCAAAGTGGATTATCAGTCAAATCAATTTCTTTCGATTTAGAAAGGTGGATCAATCATTGTCCAGAACTCGTTATGTTAGGGGAGAGTCCAACTAAGCAACATAGACTATCAGGCATGCATATTTATACCAAGAAATGAAAGAGAGGAGAGAAAATGGTAGAGCTAAAATTTGAAACTTGTGATCTTTTTAGTAGAAAGTTTATCCAAGAAAGAGGGTATTGAAAAATAAGTTGATTTTATGCAGAATGCGATGACACATCCTTTAGAAAAGTGGGAAGGAATTTCCTCTATGAGTTTCAAGATGGAAGAGCAATTCCACAAAGTAGTGCAATGAAATAATCACAAAGCCATTAGCAAGAATGACCCAATTTCAAAGAATGGTAAAGAACTAGAAATAAGGCTCATCTTAAGAAAATGTAGAAACTCTAAAAAGAATGCTAAGAGAGTAACAAAAGAGGCTAAATAAAAGAATAGTTAATAAGGTCCAATTCATTAAGGAGAGGGGATCATATAAAGCACTAGCTACAGCCATATGTGAAAGTGTGACTTGTAACTTCTAATGGTAAAATTCAAACTGATTATTTTCTGATATTCCATATACAATATTGTGTGTGTGTGTGTGTGTGTGTGAGAGAGAGAGAGAGAGAGAGAGAGAGAGAGAAATTGGCAAATTTTAGGGGCATAGAAAGTAGACAAAGTGCTAACATATCTCTTGTCAAATGTTTGACCCACATGAGTATTCTATTATCATTTTTTTCCTTAAAAATTAATATAAATATGTATTTTACACCTAATTTATGAATTTAATTGAAAATATAAATAATAACCCAAAATAAAAACTGTGCATGTCTCTCTACATGTGGATCAATTTGGCTTACATTGAAAATTCATGATTGTGAATCTCTTTGAGAAGGCTTTTAGTTAGAAATAAAGGATTGTCAATACTGAATCAAGCACAGATATTTCCTGCCAAGATTTTCTTTTATGTTATAAGACTCCTAACTTTGATGTTAATAACGGATTCGTGAAAATCAACATACCTCATATTAATCTATCAATGATAGATTTAAATCGCATATGTGGACTATTCTGAAAATGCCATCTAAACCATCCAAAATGGAACTTACATGTTACATCACATAACTGATCATAGATGTCAAACGAATTCAAAAACATTCAGTTGATTTATCCAAGGATGAGCAAGTAATGAACAACCACACTGCTCAAGAACTACATCTAAGTCATACATGTGTTCAAATTGAGAATCGACGATAATAACATACGGTTGGATTGAAAAATGGCATTTTCTTCATTTTTCCAATTTATCATTAAAAACCTATTGGGAGGTGGGGGTGGTTTTCTTAGACAGTCTAATGCTGTAGAAGGGTTTTTACCCTGTTTTCCCTTCTGCTTTCTCCCTTTCTTGCTCAGAGACTACGATTGGACCACAGGAAACCCATTTTCAGCACTGAAACACAAGATTAACAAGAGAAAAACAACCTTTTTAAAGATCAAAAGGCAGATTTGAGGTTCAGAACTCCAGTTGTAACAGAGGCAAGAAAGCCTAATTTGCTCCCTTTTTTACCTTTTTTTTGAGGGGTAGGATGTAATCTTCCCTTTATTATACTTTTTTTTTGGGGTGTGGATTGGAGAACTGATTTAAGTTTTCTTTTTCTTTTTTTCGTGTTTAGAAACCCGACTGGAGAATATCCCCAGATTTGTCTGATTCCATTAATGATAATGCCTTAGATGTTAGATTTATTTAAAAACACAGGTTTGAACTTTGGAGTGTCAATTAGTGATTTTTTAGGACTTCTGTGAAAAATAGGTGTGGTTTGGGGAAATCCCCATATCAAATTTTATGCAAAAAGTAGTGATAATTGGTGGTTGAGAAAGGTATAATAGGCAGATTGCATGTGGATATAAATAACAGTTGGTAAATTCAACAATATTCAAACAATTTTAGACAGGCTTAATTAGGCAAACTTAATGATTTGTCATAATATAATGAGATCAGATCAATACTTTATGACACATAAGTGCTTGTCAACATGGATTTGAGAGATGTAGAATATATGGGTTGGTTAAATATTTAAGGTAATTATCCAATAATTAATTAATAAGTCATGATACGTTTATCATAATTATTAGACTTGTATGCTTTTTGTACTGCTTGTTTGTTCATCTAACAAATGTTCTTGAGCTATGGGAAAGTATGTTAGGCTATAAGTTTCTGGTTTGTAACTTCTTGACTTGTGTTCATTTATAAGTTACTTTTGTTAAGTTATAAATATAC
>JAYJMB010088295.1:0-19682 GCA_036873735.1 Pouteria campechiana | reverse complement strand
AGAAGTCCCTTTTGAATAGAGATCCTACGTGGCAAAGCGTAGCCCGACGAATTAGGTATCTGTGTTAGAGTTCTCTACCAGTATCCTTTTTCTTCCATTGTGAACACAGTACAACGTTTATTAGTTATTTTATTATTTTAATCTCTTTTATTTCTTTCCTAAAAACAAAATAGCTTTCCTTTTTATTTATAATATTTTTTATACTACTAATAAAATATTTGCTTGTGCTTTTGTTGCGTACAAAGGATAGAGTAAAATTATTTGAGTTATGCACTTATCTATTTATATTAGATAATAATTCTTGATATATTAAATAATGATCCTTTGTATGTCAAATCCTAAAAATGATACTTAAAATCTCACCTTAATGGCACACTTTCATCTTTTTGCATTCAAATTATTTTATAAAAAATGTTTCCTAATTATTTTAAATAATTTAAATCCTACCTAATATAGACTTAGTTTGTGGTTAAATTTTATTTTTAAATTATTAATTATAATTTATTTTTATAAAATAATATTTAACTTAAATAATGAGATTGGAAGATTAATGGTCTTGGTTAATATATCATCTGCATGGTATTAGAACTATTTCAAGCATTTTTTACTTTATAAATCTTCCATTCTAAATCTATTATTCAAATTGTTATAAAATTTTATTAAGTAATTTTGGGAGCATTATTTTTATTGGTATAAAATTTCACATTATTTGGATTGCTAGATATCAAATATAAAATTTGTTTTGAAGTTGCATATTTTGGTAATACTTCATTTTTCTACTTTACTATTTGAGCATGAAAATTAATAAATTATCTAAAATGGAAAAAATATTCAAGTCATCTCTCATATGATACTGGTAAAAATATTAGAAATAAAAAAAAAATTATTTTAATGAAAGAAATGAGTGTGGAGTCCAAGGCAAGGACTTTGAGCTTAATGAAGGCATGATTTTAATGATGAACAAACATGCGATTGAAAATTGAGGGTGCCAACAACGTTATTTCTAAGTGTTGTGGAATTTAAATTAAGAAAACCCAAGTGTAATTCAAAAAAGTCAAGCAAATAAGTTATAAATGTGTTTAAGGAGTTAATTCAATCAAGAAGTAACTCAAAATAGTCTAAAGTGATAAAACATGTCAAGATGGAAGAAAAACTCTAAACGCCAAGTTACTACACAAGTTTGCAGGATGGAGGATAGCTTAGAAGAGAAGTTTTCTCTAATAGAGGTCTTTAGAAGAATATGAAAATGAGTTCAAGTTGTAAGTTCTTTACAAAGGAGATTATAGAGGAGAACTTCAATACTATAAAGGTCTGCAAATTAGCCGTTAGAGGCAGTTGAAGTTGTCAAAGCTAGAGGATTCCACATAGGATAATTGGTCAACCATAGAGATTTGCCATTAAAATTAGAACGACTATTATTTGACTCTTACTTTGATGATGAACAAACTTGGACAACTTAATGTGTTGAGTATATGATATGAAATAATGTGTTTGAGAATTGAATAATGGTCATCTAATACTTGCAAAATTGGATGTGGAGTGGATTGACTCAATCCATTATAAGCTTCTAAGGTTTTGAATGGTTTGATTGATTGAATGATTTGTTTGTGTCTATGGATTGGTGTAAATAGGTCGAGGAATGACATGATCAAAATATGATTTAGTTTAGGCTAATTTAAAACATTGAGGGATTACAAATATGTCAACATTTTCTTAGGGATGGTCTTACTAACCTCAATGAATTTGAATCAGGTGACGTTGAACTTCAATTGATCACTAGCAAGGGACAAAACCATTCAAGTTTAACCTCGAAGGATTTAAATTTGGTAAAGTTGGAACCTTCATAGATTTAAAATCAGTAAAAATGAACTTCGACTAATTACTAGTCAAGGACAAATCTGGTGAAGCTAAACCTCGATGGATTTCTTATGAAAGAAAACTATCGATGGATTTCTAAAAAACATCAATGGTTTTGGTTTGTTGCAGATAGTTATGTAGTTCCAATTCTCATGCCTTTTGACTTATTTTTTAACCTCTTTGAGGGAAAATGTCTTAATGGATACTATGCTATAAAGTGGGAGGTTGTTTGAAGAAAAATAAATTTTATTTGGGTGAACAACAAAGAATAAAAAAGGGTCAAATCTATAAAAAAAATGAAAAACTTTTCAACCTCTGTTTTGTAGGTGATCGTGATCAAATGGATACTGTGAAGTTCATTGAAGCTCAGAGTCACTTATGTGTGTCCAATTAGTTATAAGCTAAGTTTGTTTATTTCTTTATTGTATTAAGTGTACGTTGGTTTGGGTTGTTAACCAAAAGATGATTTGAATCATTACAAGGTGTGTAAGTAATTCAATTATGCAACCACTTAGAGATGTAGATTCAGAGGACAGAGAAACTATACCACTTGTAATTTTAGGATTAAGTTTACTAGTGGAATTTAAGTTAGGGAATTTGACTTAGAGAGTAGAGTGGGTAGGATTTGTCGAACCACTATAATATCTATGTCTTTAATTTTGTCTATGTGGGTTGATATTCTGATATAAGTGATACACATATGTTAATTCTAATTTTAGAAGCCATAATACGAGACCAACAAGTGGTATCAAAGTGGTCTTTGTATTGCTTAAAGTGATCTATCATGGCTTCTTCAGGCAACAATGAAAGCGGAAATGACAACAATAGTGGAAAAAATGGTAATGGTAGCAATTGATTTTCATTTTGATCCACTAGTTTTTAGAGGGATTATCTTCAAATAGACTCCCATTTCTAACTTGAGACAATTATCCTCTTTGAAAATTAAGAATACAAAGTTTCTTGGTGGGTCATAAAATGCCAGTTTCAAGCATAATTGAAGATGGTTTTATAGCTCCACAACGAAGGACAATGACTCGAATAGTAGAACAAAAAGAGAAAAGTTCTGCAAATAAACAAGCTAAAATTCTTTTATATTATGCCATTTCACAAGCTGAGTTTAAATCTGTGTCAACGCGAAAGTCTGCAAAAGGTATATGGGATAAACTTCAAGTTACCCATGAAGACATGTCTCAAGTGAAAGAGACAAAAATGAATTTTTAATGCATGATTATGAATTATTTGTTGAACCAAAATGGTGTATGTGACAAACAGCCAAGTTTTGATGATGAGTAACAACACATGGGTGAACAATTAAGGTATTGACAGTTGTGTTCCTACATAATGTAGAAATAAATATAAATGATATACAAAAAATAACTCAAATATAGTAGACAACGTATACAAGGATTACATCAGTAAGAAGGTCTACTACACTGAAAGAAGATTTAAATGCTCACAAAAAAATGACACTACAATTTTGAAAAAAGTCACAAAGCATATCTAAAGTCATAGTCCAAGTTTTTATAAGTGTCCTAATGTGATTCAATCATTTGGTCCATGCAATCAGAACATACTTCAATCAAAAATATATTTGGTACCAGAGATATCAAAGGGCACTACTAACAAAGCTTCAATTGCTGCAGAAATCTTCCTCTAACAAAGTCAGTCTCAGACAAATCTTACCTCAGCTGGATTTAGAAAAATTATTCTCTAACTTTCTACATGGACAAGTCAAATGAACTCCTCATATACAACATCCATCCATGACAAAAAAGACGAATTCAGATTATAGAAGCAAGAGACGAAATGGAACTGAACTTAAACGAATGCAGAGCTAAAGATGAAGTTAAACTGGCTAAGCATTTATCTCTCATATGAAGTTTGTCTCAAACAAAAGGAGAATAAGGAATTTGTCTGTAACTTACTACAGACAAAATGGAAGATGAAGTAAAAGCGGCACAGTGAACTCAGATGAATCTACATAGATAAATTAGATGGTTGGTCAAATTAAAAGACAAAGCTACTTTATCCTATGGATAACTGAACAAGACATCGTCTGTGCCTTGCAAATTCATCCGTAACTCTCTGTAGACAATTAAAAAGACAAAGTTAATTCGTCTGTCAAACCATTGGTAAGAAACTTTATCCGCACCATCAAGAGTTGTCTGTAACTTACTATGGACAAATCAAAAGATAAAGTTGCTTCATCCGGTGAACAACTAGATAAGAACTTCATCAGCATCATCAAGAGTCATCCGTGATTTATCACAAACAAACTAAAAGATGAAGAAAAAGGGCTACAATTGACTCAGATAAACTTGCATAGATAAAGTGAAGATAATTACTATGGACAAAGCTGGTTGCACTCTTTAGACAAACTTTCTCATGGACAAATCATATTAACTCTGGACAAAGTATACAAGCTCAATATGGAAAGAAATTCAAAGGAAAGCAATCTCCGTTGTACAAAGATTCCATCTCAGAGGCTGTGTCCCTTCAAGTTTAATGTCCTTCTTTCCAAAAGAATGAAAAAGTCAGTCATGCAAAATGCTCTCATCTAGTGTTTGCCAAAATCGAAAATGCATCTTCTTTAAGGTCGATGCTACAGGCTTTCTAGCTAGAACAAGTTTACCAAGAAGATAATTTTTTAATGGGAGAAAATTCAGACCAGTCTTCAATATTCAATAGAAACCATCTACCTTCAACGGACAGAAATTTCTAAAACAATATAAAGGTAGTTTAATGTCAACAAAGAAGATTGAGGAAGCTAAGAAAAAGATGAAAAGAAGAAAAGAGCTTAAATGAGTATCTTCTCTCAATTAGATAATGCTTCCTACAAGATATTCAATCTCTATAGCGCTGATAGATGATGAGTTTTAAAGATCTATCATTATCATATTTCTACAGTATTGATATCTTCTATACTTCAACATATAATTATTTTATTTGTGCTTAAACTTTATACAAATTAGCCTAGTTGTTGGGTAGTTTAAAATCACATAGCCTTGGTTTATAGAAGGAGCTATTCAAATCACACTAAGAGTAGGCTATAACAAGTAATCAACCATCCAATGTGTTATTTAAAGGGGAACACTTAATTGGTAATTTTTATTGACCATCCAAATAATCTTGGCTGGACCATTTAAATAAAAAATGCAATTAATATCTCCAAAAATGCCTTACTTAAGTTTCAACAATGTCAAAGCCTCACCATGCCACCAAGGCTTTGCCATGCCAGTTTTGCTCTACAACTCCAAGCTCCGCCATGCTACTAAGGCTCTGCCAAACCAGTTGTGCTCTGTAATGCCAGGCTTTGTTATGCCACTAAGGCTCCACCACTCCAATGGTGCTCTACAATGCCAAGTTCTGCCATGCCAATAGTGTTCTGCAACGCTAGGCTCCGCCATGCCATCATAGCTCCGCTATGCCAGCTATGCTCTGCAATGCCAGGCTTCCCCACTCCACTAAGGCTTTGCCATGCTAGTTGTGCTTCACAATGCCAGGCTCCGCCATGCTAGTTGTGCTTTGCAAAGCCAAGCTCCACCATGCTAGTTGTGCTTTGTAATGCCAAGCTCCACCATGCCATTAAGGCTCCACAACGCCAACTGTGCTCTGCAACACCAGTTTCCGCCATGCCATTAAGGCTCCACCATGCTAGTTATGCTCTGCAACACCAAGCTCCACTATGCCAGTAAGGCTCCACCACACTAACTGTGCTCTGCAACGCCAGGCTCCGCTATGTCACCAAGACTCTACCACTCCAGTTGTGCTTTGCAACGCCAGGCTCCACCACACCACTAAAGCTCCACCATGCTAACTATGCTCTATAATGCTAGGCTCTGTCATGCTAGTTGTGCTCTATAATGTTAGGCTCTACCATGCCACTAAGGCTCAGCAATGCTAGGCTTTGCATGCCATTAAGGTTTTGCCATGCCAGTTGTGATTTGCAATGCTAGGCTCCACCATGCCATTAAGGCTCCACCACGCCAACTGTGCTCTACAATACTAGGCTTCGCCATGCCAGTTGTGCTCTGCAACGTAAGGCTCCACCACACCAATTGTGCTCTACAGCGCCAAGCTTTGTCATGCCACCAAGGCTCTACCATGCTAATTATGCTCTGTAATGCTAGGCTTCATCATGTTAACTATGCTTTGTAACGCCAGGCTCTGCCATGTCATCAAGGCTCAGTCATGCCACCAAGGTTCTACCACATCACTAAGGCTCTACCATGCTAATTGTGGTTTACAACGCTAGGCTCTGCCACACCACTAACGCTCCACCATGCTAACTTTGCTTTATAATGCCAAGCTCTGCCATGCCAGTTGTGCTCTATAATGCTAGGCTTCGCCATGCTAGTTGTGCTCTATAATGCTAAGCTTTGCCACGCTAGTTGTGCTCTGCAATGCTAGGCTCCGCCACACCATTGAGGTTTCGCCACGTCAATTGTGCTCTGCAACACCAGGCTCCGCCATGCTAGGTGTGTTCTACAATACCAGGCTCTACCATGCTAGTTGTGTTCTATAATGCTAGACTCCACCACGCCACTAAGGCTTTGCCACGCCAGTTGTGCTCTGCAACGCCAGGCTCCACTACACCACTAAGGCTCAGCCATGCCACCAGGTATGCTCTACCACACCAGTTTTGCTCTGCCACACTGGGCTTTGCCACTCCAGTTGCATTCTAGTGGCTATAAAAGGCTCAGTTGTTGAGAAGAAAGAGAGATCTTCTAAGAGAGAGAGAGAGAGAGAGAGAGAGAGAGAGAGGTGTTGCTTTTGCTAGAGTTTATCTTCTTCCAAGGCCAAACTCCGTTGGAATGTTCTTATGAGACAGACTCTACTCAGGCATTTCTTCTTTTTGAATATAGACTCTCTTCTTCCTTGTCCTTGAAACTTCTTCTTGTTCCATAATGATGAAGGAACTTGTATTTTATTTTATTTCATCTTGAGGCAAGTGTCTCATTGTTCAAAGACCATCATGGCCATCTGATCTAGCCTTGGAGAAAAACTCCACCATGGTGCATGGCAGTTTCTTCTGCTTATGATGTGTTGGGTTTACTACTCCAAGGAAAGTAACCATTAGAACGCTGTGGCCTCTTGAACGAGAAGTATTGGGCCATCATAAAATCCATCTCTTTGGGTTTGATATTTCTACAAACATGAATAAAAATAAAAAAATTAACTCCATTGATGGATTCCATGCAAAATATTGAACAAGATAAGCATCCTTAATGACGAACTTTTGACTTGAGTAAAAATGGGGAAGATGACCACTTTTGATGAACTCCATAAATTCACTAATCTCTTGATCATAAGACCAAATTACCCATTAGTAAAGTTGAAACCAAGTGGGGCCCACGTGGAGGTGGAGCCCACGGATTATGGAGATGATGGCATGGACCCATTCCACATTGTTTAAATAAAAACTTAAGGATAATGACTAGTGGTAGCTGTGATTAGACTTAATTTTAGCTAAATAGGTCAATACACACTGTCCAAGTTGTTAAATCCTTTCAATCCATGCAAATTTATCATTTGTAACTTGGATCTGCAATTTCTCACAGGTTAAACAGTAAAGATCACTCACTTTTGGTTATTCATGGGATATTAGAAAATACCATCCATCCAGCCTAAGTTAGGACTAAGTCATTGAGTCATGACTCACTAAGTTAAACCTTAGCAAATACTATTCACCAACTTATTCAAAGCTTAAGTCTAGGGCCGAGTCACTAAATCATGACTCAGTAAGTCATTAAATCATGACTAACCAAGTTAAACCTTAGTATAATCATTCAAAAGCCTAAGTCTAGGATCGAGTCACTGAGTCATGACTCATCGAGTCATGACTCACCGAGTCATTGAGTCACAACTCACTAAGTTATCGAGTCATGACTCACTGAGTCAAACTTTGGCAACTACCATTCATCAAATCTGCTAAACCCAGTTAACTTAGCCCACTCTTCTTAAGCTTCTCATGGGTAATGTGAGAAAGCTGAACTCGACATAGGTCTCCTATTTTCTTTTGGTCTCTTTCAAGTCTAAACATAATAGAGATCACCCGGTCCTGAGTCCTTCCGGGATATACTAATTAGGTCATAAACCACCTACAGCCGCTATGGTTTCTTATAGTCTAAACAATAAAAATCACCCGGTCTTGATTCCACTCGAGACAAACCAACTAGATCAAAACACTAATTCTTTAGGTTGACCAAATGTCTAATAACCCAGTCTAGAGTCGTGTCATCCTATCCACCCACTGCTTGGGGCAATTTCCTAAATTTCAAGCCATCTCAATGTGCTCGACGATTCCAAAGATAACACACATTCATTTTGAGAGAGTGTGTTTTATTTTTCAGATCTCTAAGATGCATTGTACTTTTTCTTTGAATCAGGGGTTTTCTCAAATTGTTGAGATGTAATTAGGAGTACTTGTGGTTTGGGATGTGAATATGCAATTTTTTGATGTACACTACAAGTGTAATCAATAGAGGATAATCAATAAAAATAAAAATTGTTTGATTCATTATGATAAATCCCCAAGTTGTTCCATTTTTGTTTTCCTCTTTTTGTACTTATTACACTAGTATAGAGGCAAAATGATGTACAACTAGTGTTGTTCATCAACCATATGAGTTGGTAGTGAGTTTAGGAAAACTACCATGTTTATGCCCCTTAGAGCTGGAATCCAGAAGAATGTTGGGAACACTAATTACGCCCCCTAGAGTTGGAATCTAAAAGAGTATTGGGAACACTAATTTATGCCACCCAAGGTTGGAATCTACAAGAGTGCTGGGAGCACTAGTTATGCTACAAAGAGTTAGAATCCAGAAGAGTGTTGGAAGCACTAATGTATTACATTATGAGTGATAGTGGAACCCAAGGTGCAAGGAGAGTATGCTCTTAGAAGACCAAAGTAGGGAGCTTGCCCGAACCACCATAAAAGTCTCTTGTGTTATGTGCTGCTTGATTTTGCCTTTATTCCTTTTTAGCGCAATAATTTTATTTGGCCATAATTTTTATCTGCTCAATTCACTTCTCTCCTCTTGAGCTATCAACTTTATGAGACCAACAATATTTACTATATTACTTAATGAGTCTATCACTAAGATGAATCATAAATTTACTAAGATCGTCAATGAATTAAAAGAACTTGGAAAAGAGATTATTGAGACAGAAAAAGTTTAGTAGATACTCAAATCTTTACCTAAGGCATTGATAGCAAAGGTAACTGGGATTAAGGAAGCTAAGGACATCTTAAAGTTGAAGATTGATGAATTGATAGGCTCATTGTTGTCACATGAGCATGTTATCAAGATAAATGAAACCAAACCTAAATGTAAGAGATTTGTGGGTTTAAAAGTTAGGTCTAATTAATTTGATGTTGATATAGGTGAGGAGGAGATTGCTATACTCATTTGTCGATTCAAAAAGTTCTTATAAATGAACAATAGGATGAAAAATAAATTTGTAGTAGCTCGAAGATTACAAAACAAAAAGGAAGATAGAAAATCTAAAACAAAGACATATTTTAGAAAGGAAGAACAAATCAAATGCCATAATTGCAGTGGTAGTGGCCATCTAAAATTTTTTTTTCCATCTATCAAAAAGGATAGGAAGAAGAAACAGAAATCTTAGAGTTTTAGAGCTTAGTGTGATAGTTGATAAGCTCATAATATATCATATTTTTTATATATATATATTCATATATTTAAGATCTTCTTTTAATTTTTTAGTGGATATTGCATTTAACAGAGTTTGTTTTATTGATCTGTAAAATGAAATTGAAGATTACAAAAGATGTTATTTTAACGCAATTTCTAGGATGGATGGAGGCATATTTGGAAAATTTGTTCAACATGAAAGTTTTAGATTTTGTTCTTAGATTTCTAATGCATTAAAAATTATATTATTTTAAATTTATATGAGAAAGTTATGACTAAAATAGTATAATTATAT
The DNA here is from genome assembly GCA_036873735.1 of Pouteria campechiana. Classification (NCBI taxonomy): domain Eukaryota; kingdom Viridiplantae; phylum Streptophyta; class Magnoliopsida; order Ericales; family Sapotaceae; genus Pouteria; species Pouteria campechiana. The sequence goes on along the minus strand of JAYJMB010088295.1, from coordinate 9,872 downwards.
GTAGAGCTTCACATTCATTTGCCACTTTATTTGATAGAAGGTGTCACTCTAAAGACTCACCAATCATGAAACATGGATGATTTAGACAAAGTGATCAGCATAAAAGTTGTAGCCCTTAAAATTATCTATTTAATTCAAAAATAATAGAGCAATTTTGAGTCTGTATGATAAAGTTATGATCAAAATAGTGGTACTTCTTTCAGAAAACTCCAAAACAGACTTGGTGACTACGAAGTTTGATAACACAAAAGGCAATGGTTTGAGGGCCATGACTCAAAATAAAAGTAGAATTAGGAAATATGATTAACATAAAAGTTGTAGATATTGAAATTATCTATCCAACCCAATGAAAATTACTCAATTTGGAGTTTTTATGAGAAAGTTATGATAATTCTACTAAAACTGCTCTCGAACATCAAAGAACTCTAAAGCAAAATTTTTATTCTGAAGTTCACTTCAGAGAACTCCAAAGCAGAATTTTTTCTCTTAAGTTTACTTTAAAGAACTTTGAAGTAGAATTTTTACTCTAAAGTTCACTTTAGAGAACTCTGAAGTAACATTTTTTACTCTAAAGTTCACTTCAGTAACTACGAAGTTCACTTGCGTGCCTTTAAAGCAGACTTAAACTTTGAAATTGGCTTCAATGACTCTGAAGTTAATATTTAGTGAACCAGTAGCTCAATTTTCATGCCTCCAAAGTAGTCTAATAAGAAATAAAGTTTGAAATCAAAGCTTGGAATTAAAAGTGCACAAATTTAGTTGTTCTTTCATTTGTTAGATGTTGCTATCCAAACTATGATCAACAATATATTTTCAGCAATGGGGTTCCATAATGATCAGCACTTGTAATTATCTGAGTTATTTTTGGAATCAAGGTTCTTTGCATATGTTTCTAAATTTCTAAAAGTTTTTGGAATGCATAAACTATTGCAATATTCAGAAGGAAACTTTTGGAAATCAATTGCATAACATCAATTGTTGGAAATCATATGGAAACAACCTTTTTGAATGGAAAAGACAAAGTTATTTTTAGAAGAGGATTTCTGTGAATAAGAGAGTTGCATTCATGGAGTAGTGTTACTATAATCATGCCGTCTGGGTTATTTAAGGAGATATCTAGGGACAGAACAAAGGGGGACCAGAGTGGAGCATAAACAGAGAGTTGGACAAGGAGAAGAGTTTAGAGCAAGAAGATCATTAGAGAAACCCGTTGCAACCTAAATATTTTATTTTCTTTCTAGTTTATTTTTTTTTTGAATCAACATTTAACCTTAGATTATGATGATGTTTATCAATTACTTAGTTGGTTTTAATTCAAATATGATGTTCTAAATTTCTATTATCTAGGATTAAATGGACCCCATCAATGAAGCTTGTGTTGATCTTTGATTTTTGAGTTAAATTATCTTCTTCCTCATTGTTTCTTCTTTTCTAAGCTTAATGCGCATATGTGCTTAGCTACCACATGCTTGAATTAAGATTCTTAATTTATACCCAAGAGAGGTGAATTAGTAATAGACTCTTGAATTGAAGAACATATGATGGAATGAAGTTTAGAGATAGCCATTGTACATGTGCAATCCATGTGAATATGACCTTGCAAGCGCATATATTACACTTGGATGCTTAAGCTAAATGGGTTTATTAATTTGGATTTGCATGGAGACATAGTAAATCACTTTAATAGGTACACCTATCATAACACTTGAGAAAGGGTGGTAGATACTTTAGTGCATCTGATTGACAATCAAAGAAAGATGATTTACTCAATGCTATTCATCAATACTAGTGGGTTTGCTAGGTGAAGTTGAATTCCTAGATATTTAATCCATTAATTTTTTCTTTTTTTCTTACAATCTGTCAACTTCATTATTTATTTAGATTTAATTTTTATATCATCTACTGAATTTCATTCAATTAAATATTACTAATACAAGTTTGGTACTTAGTGTGTAATAACCTAGTTCTTTGTGGGAATGACACTCAAGTGTGTAATAACCTAGTTCTTTGTGGGAATAACATTCAACTTACCTCATCTATATTACTTGTGATCATGTATACTTGCATGAAAGCTAACAAGTTTTTGGTGTAGTTGCAAGGCAAGGCAGTGAGTTATATGTTAATCTCACTACTAATCAATATTGGTATTACTTTGGTTTTTCATTTCTGCTTAGTACTAGTTTATATGTTTAGTTTGATTCTTTGTTATAGTTTATTTTGAATTCTAGATTTGATTTATTTTTGTTATTTTTTTAGAAAGTAGTGTATGGTAAGAAGTTAGCAAGACGATCTCATAGAATGTGACCCCGAAATTGATTGTACTTACAAAAGAAGATTGATAAAATAATCAATTCTAACTGATAAGATGGAAGAAGCAGGTATAGCTAGAGAGGCTATAACTAAAAATCCATATAGGTTTTTAAGAGATTATGCTGCTCCAACTATTGAAGGACAAACATCATGCATAAGGAGACCTATAGTTCAAGCAAATAATTTTGAGATTAACCCATCTCTTATTCATATGCTTCAACAATCTGTGCAATTCAATGGACTTCAAAGTGATGGTCCAAACAGCCACTTGGATGCTTTTCTGGAAATATCTGATACAATCAGATATAATGGAGTCACTAATGATGTAATTAGGTTAAGATTATTTCCATTTTCTCTAAAGGACAAAGCTAAAAGTTGGCTTTCTTCTCTTCGTGCAAGCTCAATTACCATTTGGGATGCTATGGTACAGAAGTTCCTAGGTAAGTTTTTTCCTCCTTCAAAATTTGCTAAGATGCATAACGATATTACAACTTTCATATAGATGGATAATGAATCATTATACGAGGCACGGGAAAGATTCAAAGACTTGTTGAGGAGATGCTCACATCATGGACTACCCATTTGGATGCAAGTACAAACTTTTTATAATGGGACTAGTCGAAATTTTTGTTCTATGATTGATGCAATTGCAGGAGGATCATTAAATAACAAAATGCCAGAAGAAACTTATGAACTATTGGAGGAGATGACATTTAATAACTATCAGTGGCCTACTCAGAGGTTACCAATTAGAAGACGAGTATGAGTGCATGAAGTGGACCATCTCACTACACTCACTGCACAGTTTGAAGCATTGAATAGGAAGATAGACAATATGAAAGCTTCAACAATGAAAATTCAAAAAGTGACTTGTGATTTCTATGGTGGAAGACATGCTAGAATGGATTGTCAGGTAGGTAATACTTGCATAATCTAGTGAGAATGCTAATTTAGTTAGTAATTTTAACACGTCACAAAATAATCCATACAATAACATTTACAATCCAAGGTGGCAAAATCATCCAAATTTCTCATGGAGCAATCAGAATGTAGTAAGGCCACCACTAGAATTCAAACAACCAAAATAGATAAAATCTAATCTAGAAGAGATGATCAACAAACTTACAAGCAACACTCAAAACTTCATGAACAACACTTAAGAATTCATGCACAATACAGACATGAGGTTTCAAAATCAAGAGGCCTTAATAAAAAATCTGGAAATGCAAGTAGGACAACTAGCAAACATATTGTTAGGAATATAACAGGGTTATTTACCTAACAATATAGAGAAAAACCCAATTGAGATGGTAAAGGCTGTAACTCTAAAAAGAGGCAGGCAAGTGGAAGAAGAAGAAGCAGAACAACTAGCTCCCAAGGAAAGACATGAAGAAATTGTTGAGCAAAAAAAAAGAGATAAGAAAGAGAAAACTGTTTCCAAACATTCCCAAGCCTTATGTGCCTCCAATCCTTATCCTCAAAAACTTCAACAACATAAGATCAATAAGCACTTTTCTAAATTTCTGAATGTATTTTAAAAAATTGCATATTAACATTCCTTTTGCAAATGCTTTAGCATAGATGCCTAGCTATGCAAAATTTTTGAAGGAGATTATGGCAAACAAAAGGAAGTTGGAGGATTATGAAATGTGAAGTTGAATGAGGAATGTTCAGCAATCCTAAAAAACAAATTGCCATAAAAGATGAAAGATTTAGGGAGTTTTACTATTCCTTGCACTTTGGTGATTCTTATTTTAAAAATACGTTGTGTGATTTGGGTGCAAGTATTAACTTAATGCCCTTTTTTGTTTTTAGGAAATTAGAATTGGGAGAGGTCAAAACAACCACATTATCACTTCAACTAGCTAATTGCACAATTAGACATCCAAGAGGTCTTGTGGAAGATGTTCTAGTAAAAGTTGACAAGTTCATCTTTCCTACAGATTTCATGGTTCTTGACAGGGAGGAAGACCAACAGATTCCACTCATCTTCAGCAGGCCATTTCTAGCCACTAAACGGACACTAATTGATGTACAAAAGGGGAAGCTCATGATACGTGTTCAATATAAGGAAGTTAAATTTAGTATTTTTAAAGCTATGAAACTGACTAATATTTTTGATGACCATTTCATGGTTGATGAAGTGGAACAACTTGTGGATGAGAATGCAACAATTCATCAACCCACCAACACACTTGAAGTAGGAGATGAGCCTCATGAGCAACTTGTTAAGTTTGTGGAACTGAACCACTCTATAACTAGACCCCAAGCCCTCCAAAGATAATATATTGCTAGTGATCATATCATTTGTGCTTGATGAAGTTCAAGAGGACCAGCTAGTGGAATTGTCACATGAGCAGGAATATGCCTTCAGTTGGACATTAACTGACATTAAGGGGATCAACCCTATTCTTTGTACGCACAAAGTCATAATTAATAGTGATAAAGCCAGTGAGAAATTTAAATTGAATGCATGAAGAAGTGCCAAAGTCAAGCTAAAGACTATAAATCAAAACTATGCATGAAGAAGTGCCAAAGTCATGCTAAAAACTATAAATCAAAACTACTTTCTCATTCCTTTGCTTTTAGGATTTTTAGTTTAGCTTAGTTTACTTTACTTTTTTATTTTTGTTTAGACTTTTTGTTTTACTTACTTGATTTAAGACAATTTTGTATTGCAACCATCAATAGTTTGATGAACTCTTGTCCACCAAAGAAGGAGAATGGTTCACTTCAGAGGAAAAAGTTGAATTCACAAGAAATAGATGATCTAAACTTCCTTTGCTCTCTTCACATTTAGCTTAGTTGTTTGTTTTGTTTTCTCTGTTTGGACAGATTTTTTTGTTATGGTTTGATGTTTTTGTTGCAGAAGTAAGAACCTAAATTCAGATTGAGCATAGAAGTTTCATGAAATTGCAAATTATGTGCAAATTATGAAAATTATCAGAAATTTGTAAAGAATGACAATAAATTTTAGGAGAAGAGGATTAGAATGCTCTTCATTTAGGGAAGCTCTTAAACTTAAACTTCTTTCATTATTTCATATTGAGGACAATGTTTCATTCAAGTTTGGGGGTATTTGGAGAGTTACATTTGGATTTACAACTAAGATTTAAGATTTGCATTCAAACGTGGATTTCAGATTTGCATTCAGTTTTGGATTTTTTTTTTCAAATTTGGGTATAAATTTTCTCTATAAGCACTCTTGTGATAACTTAGCTAAAGAAATCCAAGAGCAACTGTGTTACAATGCTAAAATTGAATAGGATGGATTCTCTTTTATTGATCAAGTGACATATGCTGAGTTTTTGATTGCCATTGCACATTATTGAGAAAGAAGGATAGGTGCTACCTTATGATTTACTGATTCTTATGATAAGTCCTTCTTTTCATGACTAATGAAAATTTCAATTAGCACATTATATTAAGATCATGCAAAGTGTATGTGGATTAGTGATGATGTTGTGAATTCAGTAACATATTCTGGTTGACACAAGGATGCAAGAACTTATTTGATTATTCCTCAAGGCAAAATCCTAGAAAACATGTTTAATTAGATTAATTTAGGCATTCTTTGATCAATTTGAGCCTTTCAAGCTAACGTAGTATATTCACTGTCACTAGTGTCTCCATTGAACTTTAATGAAAGAATGACATATGCAAAGCATGTGAAAGACCACCATTCAATTTTTCTTTCTTTAGCCTCATCATTCAAACCTTTTCAACTTGAAAAACTATGATTGACCTGTTAAGAGACATATTTTAAATACATAATTGCAGAGAGGTACATGAGTACATAAGATGATAAGTTTGGGGGAGTTAAAGAGAAGAATGCCAAAAGAAGAGGAAAAAAGACAAAAAGAGAGAAATCAGTAAGGATTTATCCTTCAATTAGGGGGATCATATCTCCATGAACTCAACAAAAAATAAGCTTGGAGATGTGGTAGTAATACAGCCCATAGTTGAGGGGATCACACCCTAATGAAAGTAAAAGAAATAAGTCTAGAATGTAGTAGTAATACAGCTCATACAATAGATAAAACCCTAAACAAAAAGTTAAGAAGGTGAATATTCATGTAAAATGTAGATATGATCTCTTATTTTGTGTATCCTTATTCCCCTTTCTTGTTAGCTAAACCCAAGGCTCCATTATAAGCTTAACAAAGACCTATTGATCCAAGTGAACAGAGTTTTCTACATTAGTGGAGAGGGATTATGAAAAGCAAGCTTATGGGGTGTTTTGTGAAGATCATGAAAATTACTGCTTGCACATTATTGACTGAAAAACATGTATGTAGTATGAAATTGACACCACACACACACATTTTCATTTCATGAAAGGATTGATGAAGCATGGGTTCCATGAGATTACTTAGAAAGTATTTTGAGTGATTTTTGAGATATGTACACATGTGTAATTTGTCTGGCATGTTACTGATTGTTTGAAAGAGATTTTCTTGACTGATTCATGAGTTCAAATTGTTATTTTGCTCAAGGACGATCAAAAGTTAAGTTTGTTGGTATTAGATAAGCTCATAATATATTAATAATAATAATTCATATATCTTTGTGAACTCTAAATCTAATAATGAGTATCATGTTGGTTTAACAACACATGATGATTAAGAATGATAAATCATTACTTCAAAGAAGGTAATTTATGATGAATTTTTGTGTAAATTGCAATAGGAATACACTGCAATTCTTGGAGAGTGAAAAATAGTAACTGAAAAATATGCAAATTTGAAAAAGAAATTTCATATCCAAAAGGAAGTAATTCTAAGAATATAACTTGAGTATAGAGTTCTTTTTTATGAGTATTCTTAATTACAATATGAAAATGGCCTTCTGAAAACTCAATCAAATCTACTGAAGGATGAAAATTGGAAATTGAATCAAAATTTTACTTCTTTGAGAGACAAAAATAATTAGTTGATGTCTAAGTTTTCAACTTGTCAAAATCATCATGTTAGCCCAAATTTCGGAAGGAAAGATTTCAGTTTTCAAAGAGCGCACTATCATTTTTGAAATAAATATGGACATTTTGGTTTTCATTGTTCAGTAAAGAGATTACAAAACAATGGGATAAAATTGATTTGGGTCCCTAAATAAAATGTTATCATACCTAACAAACACGGACCCATGATGTAGGTACCAAAGCATTGAGTGTTCTTTCTTATTTGTGCTTAGCTTCAAAACTAAAATCCAACTAGTACATTGATAGCAAATTTTCATATTACATGGCAAGAAGCACACACTTGTTCAAAAGTTTATCTTTATAGGATGAAGGTAGAGTAACTTTTGAAGATAATAATCAAAAAATAACTAGAGGAATTGGTTTGGTAAGTATTTCAGGTATGGGTATTGTTGATGTTTGTTATGTAAAAGGCCCTAAACACAACCTTTTAAGCATAAGTTAGCTATGTGACAAAGGGTTTGAAATTGTATTTAAAAATAATAAATATACTATTTACAATAATGTAGGAAATAATGTATGTCATAGAAAGGATAATAGAAATGCATATACTTTGAACCTTAGTGTTGATCATACAAAATGTTTATATATAATAAATAATGAGGGTTTATTATGACACAAATATTTTGGACATGGCAATATGTACACAATTAAGAAGCTTCTAAAATTATACTTAGTAAAAGGTTTACCATGTTGGTCTCGTTTAGGTCATAGCTTGAGAGAGGGGCATAGGGTTGAAATGAGCATTTAAATTTTCTGGCCAAACAAAAATATAATGCTGAAATAAAATAGACAAAGACCTCACAACACACAAACACAGGTATTTTTATAGTTGTTTGGCCCTTCCCTTAAGACCTACTACACTCTCTAAGTCAGTCTCTCTACTACACTCAGGTTCCACTATACTTGATTAGCTAACTCTGATCAATGTACACAAGTTGGTTTTCCCAAGCTCACCAACAAACTCTACAAATCTTAATTTTCAGAGCTCACCAAAAACTCTTAGAAACATTGATTTTCAAAACTCACAAAAAACTTTTACAAATGTTGGTTTTCAAAGCTCACCAACAAACTTCTATAGTCACCCAGCAAATCTCTCTACTTACTATAATACATTGAGATAGCAAGCCCTTTGCTTGCTATAACATAAATCATAAAAGATGTACATAAACAAATGCCTCTTAGGTAGGCAGATTATACAAACTTTAATTGCAAAAATAAATAATGACAAAACATTTAAGGATAGATGAGTCAAACTCCAGATTGTTGAAGTAATGAGCTTTGAATGCTTGTATCAGAATTCAGTGTAGTGAAGTAGAATCCTAGGAAGGAAAACTTTTTAACGATGAAGTAAATGCTCTCTCTAACTTCACTAATTTTCCAACATTTTGAATGTCCTCTGTCTACTCTTTTAATATTGAAATTCAAATTCTTCCCATTAGAGATGACAGAGTTTATTAAATGCTAATGAATGTTTGAATTTCCAATCATTGAAGCATTCTTGCAGTTTCATACTATCTAAAGTAATGACTTTAGCATGTCTGGAAGGCAAAGAGTGCTTCATGGGAAGTTCGCATTGTCTAAAGTCATCACAGCTTCAGTCCATCTGAAGTAATAACTTTAGAGTGTTTGAAGTGACACATCTTGTGCTTCTTGCATTTGAATAAAACTGGCTTCATCTGAAATGTTTCATCACATCTGAAGTAAGTTCTTCAGACTGTTTGAAGCAACATGAATATCTTAGCCATGCATCTAAACTTTAACACTTAGAATATTAGCTTGGGAATGTCTGAAGTAAAACTTCAACTCATTTGAAGCTTGCTATCATCACATTTGAAGTTTGGGACTTAGTCATTTCTGAACTGTTGTAATTTTAAACTTTAGTGATGCATTGTAGGCATGTTTCAGTACATCAGAAGTAAGTTCTTCATAATGTTTGAAGTGGTGTTAATTTTCTAGCGTCACAACTTCATGCTTTAGCACATCTGAACTTATCTTCGTAACATCTGAAATGATGTGCTATTCTTTTGAAGTATATTTTGAAGTTATTTTTGCATCTAAACCATGCCATTTGACTTTATTTACTTCATCACCATGCTTCACCATGCCTGAAGCACTTTTGAAGTGACTTTGAAGCTCGTTTAATGCCAGACATATTCTTCAACTATAATTTTATCTTAGAAGCTTGGATCATATGTCTAAAATACTTTAGGAATTATTCCAGACTTAGATCATGTGTCTATGATCTTCATTCTTCAGACACACTGAACTTCTTTGTATCCTGGGTTTGTTCCTCATGATTTTAGATGTGTCCTTATATATCTAAAATTCTCTTCTAAGTTCAGGGTCATTCTTTCTTGAGCATTTACGTTTTCTTTCTTTGAATATTACTATTGGTGGATCTTGTCTTTGATATGAGCTCAAATGCCCTCTCTACTCTTTTGAAGTTACTTCCCTGAATATGATTTATATGTATATTACTGCACACTTGGGAACATAACTATTAGTACCTTTGGTGGTGCTGTCGTGGGCACCCAAATTTAGAACCTTGCTCCAATCTAATTTTCTGTAGTAGTGTGAGTAAGGG